>JAJIBD010001759.1:0-294993 GCA_021461705.1 Cryptotis parvus | reverse complement strand
AAAAAAGACAAAAAAAATACTAAGCACAAAATTTAGTTATGAATGTCCTAGGTTCTAGGAAGAAGAAACATGTTTAGGAGTTTCTTTCAGTGCGTATGAGAGGCACGCTGGGCTGCCAGCACGGGTGTTTTTTTCAGGAATGTTTGCTGTGATTTTTCACCAAGGACAGTGAACATCGCTGGCAGCAGGAGCTTTGTCAAGCATGGTTTCATAATCTTTTATCTTGGATAAAAGATTTTAATAGAATCTTTAATAAATCCAATAATTAAAAGCTAGTAATCAATAAGGTAAATAAATGAGGAGTATGTATATAAAAAAATTGAGGGGGCTGGAGCGATAGTACAGTGGGGACATAATCTTTTATCTTGGATAAAAGATTAGGACAAAATTAAGCAGAAAGAGAATAGGAGAGTGTGAAGGAGAGAGAGAGAGAGAGAGAGAGAGAGAGGAGAAAGAAAAGTGCCTGCCATAGAGCAGGAAAGGGTAGAAGGGGGTGAGAGGGAAACTTAGACCCACTCACAAACAATTTTGTAACTGTGTTTCTCACTGTGATTCAATAAAAAAGAAAAATTAAAAAAACAATTAAGCTATAGTTCCCAGGGACATGGCTATTGGTAATGGGGGGGAATCTAGCCAGCATTAGCCTCACAGGGAGATCTTTTTGTTATTCTTCCCTCATGCCCAAAGTTTTATCTGGCATCTGAAATGCCAGATTTAAAAAAAAAAAAAGAAAAAAAAGACTACACACACTCAGCTTACCTCGCAGTGATTCAGACATAGATTAAAAGTGTTGCTAATTATTCAAAATATGAACATGTGATAGTTCTTAATCTTAAAACAATAGAGAAATTATCAAAAAAAGAAATATTGTAATCCATCTAAATGTGCTTCATATTGGTACATATAATTATTGGCAAACCATCAACTCAGGAATCATCTTCATCTTTACCATATTCACTTGTATCACTTGTCTTCCCACTGTTCATCAATTTGCTTGAGTGGGTGCCAGTAACATCTCCATTCGCTGGGAATGAGGTCCATATCCTGTTACTGTTTCTGGCATATTGAATATACACAGGTAGCTTGCTAGGCTCTGCAGTGGCTCTGGGTTCATTCCAGGGGACCCATCTTTTTCTAAGACAGACCCAGCAACCACCCAGGGCCCACAGGTCACAGTCCTGGGTGTAGACAAGCCTGTTTCCTGTCTTCCACATGCCAATGCAGCCGGGCACCCAGAGTGACATGTAACACCTCGAAGGTCATGTTTGTTGTATTACAACAGATAGATTCTATGATTCTATTAGGGAGTTCCAAAGGAAACTCACCCTTGAAAATGGCCTTTCTTAGTGTACTTATTGTCATTTACTGAACTGTATCAGACAAGAAACTAAGTTTCAGAAATGTGCAATGACTTATTTGAGTTCATACAGTCCTGAGCAGTTGTACACTTTCCCACTTAAATGGTACTAGACCTTATGGTTTGCACTGTAGTCTTGCTACCAAAGAAAGACGGTGTCAAATGTTTTATTATTCAGCTCTGTTCATTAACAGAGCAAGCATGGAGGACCACAAACTACAATTAACTACAATGGCGTGAAGTATGGGCTTCAGGTTGGTGAGGACAAGCATATTCTATCACTTTGTTTCACCAGACTGACAGTATTTGCACACATTGACTAGCAGTCACTTCCATTATAATAGACTAATGAAAACAGATGGCAATCAATGAGTACCCAACAACAGGAGCAAAATTTACTAACAGTTAGCGCAATATTTTTTGTCCCTGAAAAAGACTTTATTACCATCAAGTCTTTAAGCAAGTATGAAGTCCAGATGACTGCTGTGAGGTTTGACCAATTAAGGTTTCAAAGAGTTTTTTATTTGCTTGGATACAAACTCAGAATGCAATCCATTATCGTTTGTCACTCATAGGTACTTTTTTTTCAGAATTATCCTCTGAAGTAGTAGAACTATTCTTAGAGAAAAGAGCCACATGGAACATTTGAAAATCTCATTATTTTTAGTGATGTTGAGTGGATATCTCTTGCTGTAACTAAGAAAAGCATTGCTTTTAGTCTCTTCCTATGAGGCAGAAGAGAAATAAAAAATGATTTCTAAAGATTGCCTATATGGCTTTCTCTACTCAATCGTATTAAACTTTGAGTCAAATGAGAACAAAAAAAGATCACGCAATTTCCAGGGTAGGAGCAAGGGTTAGTTTTATTTTGGAAAATATTAAAGCCAGCTTTGATCAGAAATAACTCCTAGCTTCTGCTCAGAGGTCACTCCTGGGTGTGCTCTATAAAGCATATGGGGTGCTTAAGATCGAACTTAGATCAGTTTAGTGCAAGGCATGCACCCTGCTCACTATAGCTTCTCTCTGAGATCCAGGGGCACAGGATTAAACAGCAGCATATGTATTAAAGAAAATGCCATTTGAGGAGAGAAGAAAACACTATCTACACTTGTTTGGGCACAGTATTAAATAACAGCATCTGCATTAAATAAAATGCCATTTGAGGAGAGAAGAAAACACTACTACCCTAGTTTGGGTAGACATGTCACAAGACTGTAGTTCCCAAAGTGGCAAAAGCACGTAGGACAGTGCCTATAAGGTCTCAGAGACTTGTTTTCTGTGAAATTCCAGGTAAGAAATAAAAGGTCAGAGCTAGTTGGGTTATTATTATAAATCTTATTCAGCAATGTTGTTGGATACCTTCACAGTGAGTTCAAATGTTCTATTTCTTTCCACAGGCAGGCCTCCTGACCTATACTCAAAGATCCTATATTTTGTAATTATCTGCTGACATACCTTTCTATATTAGTGCATACTATGTTCTTCAGTTACTTCTTAAATTACATTTGAGACTTAATTATTTGACAGAATCTTACCTTGTAAACTTTAATTAGATAGTGTGCAATTGTTGCTAATTTGCTAGCTCTGAAACTGCAGTAAGAGTGATTGAAAGGAATCTCTGTGAATAATTTCCACTCGGTCAACTTGAATCAAGACTTGTGGGTTGGATTCTTGGGAAGGTTTGTCTAAAAGAAACCAGGAAGCTCATCCTCACTCAGTAAGTTAAGCAGGACCGTACTGGGGAGATAACTCAGTGAAAGTGATAAATTCACTTAACACTGAACTGACTTCAGATTACAGTGTCAGATGGTACAGGTTGAAGCCACTGGTTTAAACTTCTGACTTTGCTCATTTACAGGCTTTACCTCCTAAGAGCAACATTAGCTTTCTTATTAATTTTGTTTCTGTTTCTCCAAACTTCACTTCATAAAGGGCTTCCGGTCCTTCCCTTCCCCCCCACACGTAGATGTGTCCTCTAGAGGCAGAATAAGGCTCCCTTAAAGTGGTTTTATTGAACAATTAATTTCCCTATTTTTATTTTGTTACTTATCATCATATCTCCTTGTCTAATTTTAAAAATAATATGTATATCTCTTTAAAATTGCCTTATATTACTTTCTTACTTAGCACTGGGATCATTTCTTCCTCCATGAAAATGAACACTGAATGAGTATGTATTTTGTCTGTCTTTTATAAACCTATTGCCTTGCAACCTAGAACAATACCCAGCATACAGTAGATTTCCAGAAAACAGTTGCTGAAAGAATGGATCAATGAAGGGAAGAACAAGGACATATAGGACAAATAAGAATTCCATAAAAGCATGCTACGCTTTTCAAGCTAGAAGAGTAAGTGGACATTTTCAGACAAATATACAAATACAGAAGATACCTTTGGTGAATAAAGCACTTTAGTCCTGGGACATCAAGGCAAGTTCAGTAATTTCAATGCTAGGGATTCCTAGAGTCAAGGTCTTGGTGATAGTTTGAGGTCAATATGTTTTCACAAGGCTATGTGGTGACATTTAATCATCTACCATGTAAGCCTTAGTCCTCATGTAGTTTGCTAGTTGAAATGAATCAGCCTGGAAGAAATCTCATGGTGCAGGATTATTGGAAGAGTTGAGTTCAATTTATGTACTTCACAGCACTAATTGGTCCCCAATAGTTAAACATGTTCTTAGTTACTTACAATTAAGCAAACACTATGAAGAACTAGTGAGTATAATTTTCATGTTTGGTCCCATTAAACCCCCATATGTAACTATTCAAAGTGCTTCACTTAACAAAAGAGTGAAATGTGCAAGATTACAACAGGAAATAGTATTGTGCCTTCAATCCTATGCCAGGTTGGCTACCCTCCTAGCTGACACTCGAGATCTTTATTACTAAATGTTTCCTTGCTGCTACTTAGGGGAACACAATTATTCCTTCCACAGGAATATCTTTAGAGATTGCTTTCTCTCTGCACTGCCTCTTTCTTTTTAACATTCCCAGAACCACTACCCTGTTTCAGATGATAAAAACCACTAAGTCAAATGAAAAAGCAAAAATCTAGGGAAAAAAAAAGTGTTTTCTATTACCATTGGTCTCCTCTACAAACTTTAGGGTACTTAAATCTTCCCAACTCATACGGGTTTAGGACTTTGAGATCTATCTCTTTCTATTCCCCCACAGGCATATGTGACCAAATATTTTAAACACAAGTGTGATAATCTCGACCCTCTCTAATAAATATAAAAATGTATATAGCACAGAAACTCACTCCTTTTTGAACAGTCACTAGATGTGTTCCCTGTTTGATTTGTTCTGAAGAACATAGCACAACAAAGCATGTATGCATATTATCCTAATGTAGAGAATCCTGTGCAAAGAATATGTGACAGAAACTGTCAGAATTAAATTAATTCTTATCTCAAATACAAATGCAACTTAAACTTCTAATCATTGACAAAACATTCTAACTACTATTTTTTAAATATTTTATTATACTACCATTAGATATATAATTACAAGATGTTCATGTTTGAATTTTGGTTCTACAGTGTTCTAACACCCACCCTCCACCCCCTGCCCATCTCCCATCACCAATGTCCCTACCTCCCTCCCCCTTCCCCCAGCCTGCCTCCATGGTAGGTTCTTTATCTCTTTTCTCTCTTTCTCATTCTCTCTCCTCTCTCTCTCCTTCTCGCTTCCCTTTCTTACACATTGTTGATTGTAATATATTCTAGAACATGACTGGTTCCACTAGTTTGATGTATTGGGTTCGGACCATGAAAATGGCAGCTACTATGGTGAGTGAATTTCACCTGGCCACTTCCAAGGCCCTACAGAGGTGATGGGCCCACTCCCAAGACCCATCTTGCCTCCTGGGAGCCTCATGGTCAGCTGAGCTAGGGGAGAGCCAGATGGGCATCTCTCCCCCATGCATCTGAGTCTCTGCATCATGGCCAAGAGCCTGAAGCAGTTCGTGGGTGGGGTCACCAGGCCTCTGGAATGGGTCAGAGAGGGAATGGGGGACCCCAGCTTCATCTCTGGGAACACCCAGTGACTTCCGCCTCCGAGAGAGCTGCCTACCTGGGCTTGAACTTGGCTGCTCTGAGCTGATCTTGAGATCAACATTTCTCTTATGTGGGTTCTGACAAGCTGTGGGGTTCAGGCCGTGAAAATGGCAGCTATTATGGTGAGCAAATCTCTGATGGCTGCTTCCTAGGCCCAAGAGAGGTGATGGGCCAACACCCAAAACCCATCTTGCTCTTATTACTATTGAGTTAACTCTAATTCCCATATCAGGTCATATCCAACCCAGCCAACCAAAAATGTTTTTAATTAAGGCATCATGAATTATCTATTTATTCATAGTTGAGTTTCAGGCATACAATAGTACAACACCAATCCCACCACCAGTGTCAACTTCATTCCATCAATGTCTTCAGTTTCCAGTCTAGTTCATTGACAGGCACCTTTTTAAGTTGTATCACTGTCTCACTGTCACTGTCTTCCTGTTGTTCATCGATTTGCTTGAGCGGGCACCAGTAATGTCTCCATATGGCCTGCCACGTGCTAGTGTAGCCCAAGGGCATCTGCTCGCTCCAGGAACACGAAGAGTCTCAAACCATTTCTTTAGGTCACAGAAATGAGGTCTATAATTGTTACTGGTTTTGGCATATTAAATATGACACGGGTAGCTTTCCAGGCTCAGAACTTCTTTTTAAAGTTGGGTTGTTATAATTTTGATGTAATGGTTTATGGTGTGCTGATTGATATATAGAGATATACCATTTCTTTACACAGCTAATATGTCTGAAGCTCCTACTGCCAGCACCCGTTGTTTATTTTCTGTCTGCCTCTTCTTGTGTCCCTTTAGTTTCCTTCTTTTTCTTTCAATCTTAGTTATTTAATCTGTGGCCAGTATACTCTAGGTATCCCCCTTTTGATGTATTGCATTCCCTTTTCCTGTTATTCTATATACTACAGATAATGAGATCACTTGGTGTAGACTCAGAAATGAAACCCTAAAATGCTGCTTTCACAATCATGTGTCCTATTATAAACTATGTAATATTGTCTCAGTAATTAAATTTTTCATGTTTTCTCTTTCTGGCTTTCAGTTCCTCTGCAATGGAGACTTTATCTAATGTTATAGTTTTATCTTCTGCTTCTCACCAAGTGTCATTAATCCTTGTCAATCTAGTTCCTTTACTATTCCTTGATGCCTTTTACTTTTCACGTTCAAACATTTCTCTATTTATTTCTCCTGCAGAAAATTACCTTCTTAACACTTCATGCTTATCCAAGTGCTATCATCTTTCAAGGGTTTCATACTTCCTACTTCATCGGTATGTGAACATAAATAATTTTCTGCCTCTATGAGTAATCCAGCATTTTTCCTCCAATCAGTAATTCTAGAATATGTTTGTTTATCAGATTATCTGTGGATGTTCTAGAAAGTGTGACCCCTGTGTTTGTAACTTCCATGACTCATACTCAATATACCTGTTGTGGGGTCCATTCATTTTAGTTAAAAGAAAAAAACATGAGTAGATGATTTCTTATAATCAACCAGGTTCAGAAATCATTCATCTGACTCATAAAATTACCTTGCCTAATGGCTTTACTTTAATTTTGTGACCATTATCATCATCATTATCATTATCACCATCATAATTTTATCATTATATATTTTGCCAAAATGTCCTTGACGGATGAATCTATGTTTAATCAATCAAGTTCCCAATTTATAACAAGACACAACTATTTCTTGATGAACATGTCATGAAGTACTTAATAATATTCTATTTTGATAATTGATACTTTTCTCATGGTCAAAGAATACATGAAAGAAATCTACCTACTTTATGAAAATAAAATTTCCAATGTCTAGAAATTTGAAATATAAATTTGTAGAGTTGCTATGTCCCTCTCTTACCTCAAAAGACTATCTACTAATTGAAATAAACTTCAATAAGTTTTACAGTGCTTGACTCTTGCATTCTGCAGTGACTCATAAAATATTGTAACAGGTATAAATATTTTGGGGGCTTTCTTGATAAAAATCATTTGAAATCCCAGTTGGAGATATGTGTTTCCTATAGCTTTGACATAGGCGAAGTCCATGTGTGCAAATTGTGTTCAGAAGAAAAGAACAGAAGTGAAAATGAGTGCTAGTCTCCCAAAGGTTAGATATTTTCAGTTAAATGAAAAACAGATGTGGGAATCCATGAAGCAGGAGAGATAGGATAGGGATTAGAACCATGCCTCATAGGCAGCCAACTCTGCTGTCATCCCTGGAGCGACACAGCCCTTTATCATTGGCAGATGCTTTTCTAGCAGTCCTCACAACCCTGGGAACAGTCCTGCAAACCCTGAGCAACACAGGACTTGTACAGGTGATAACTAGCACTGCAAGACCTGAGCAATGCCATTTTGCAGACCTCATTGAACCCAGTTGTCTGAGAATCTTAGGGTATGACCCCAATTTTCTTGAGCACTGCTTGGGCGCACCCCAGACCCAAAGAAAATGTCCTAAATTGTCATAGGACAGGGAAAATGAAAAGAAAAAAGTGTAATAAAAAGTGAAAAGAGGAAAATAAAAATAAATGATTGCGGGAACTCTACATCTTCATTTTTTTTTGGATTTTTTGGTCATTCAGGATTTGTGTAAATTTCATAGTGTTTTTCTGGTTTTGATTTTTTTTTTTGTATTCTTTTTTCTTTGTGTTTATTTGGGGGACACACCAGTGGTGCTGAAGCTTATTCCAGGCTCTGTACACAGGGATCACTCCTGTGGGCTCAGGGAACCATATGGGGTATTGGGGATCCAACCCAGGTTGCCACATGCAAGACAAGTGACCTACCTGCTGTACTATTGCTCTGGCCCTGGCTTTCCAGTTTAATAAAACTGTTGTTGCATCATGCCCTATCCTCCGACCCTGGTATACTGAAAGTGTAGATTGCTTTGAGTAAAATGTCTATTTTGACAATATTTAGGACTTAAGTGTAAATATGGAACATGTCTCCATTTATTATAGTCTTTACATTCAGTAATGTTTTATAATTTAATGTAATATAATTTTCTTTCTTGCTTCTCAATGTCTATCAATCTCAGAAAGGTGACAAGAAACTTACTACATTTTTGACATTTTCATTTTGAAATTTTCCTTAGATAACAATTTAGATAAAATATTTAATTAATAATTATTTTGATTTTTTATTATTTCTTTACTTCTTAAATTTTAGATTTGGAATATATGCTTAGATACTCATTTCTCTTTCATTATATGCACTTGCATTTTTGATTTAGTTATAGAGACAGATAGAGGTAAATGCATGTTTGTTTACAAACTACAAACTTTGTGAGTCACCACTATGAATAGTTGATAACTCAGAGGGATTTTCACAAAGAATTAAGTAAAACTTTCAGCACCTCCATTAAGTAGGTTCAGCATTCAAACTTTTTTGTATGTTGTGACAGAATTTTGAATTTATGTGACTTTATTTGTTTCTTCAACCTTATGTTTTCTTCTTATAGCCTCCTTTCTTCATTCCAACCTTCTGCTTACTCTAAATTGCTATTTCTTTGCAGCCTGATAATCACTTGTCTGAAATGTTTCTAAATTACAAATAAATTGGCTCTTTGATTGGGCTTAGGGGCCTCCTTTGTGTTGTAAAGTGAACAAACCTGGTGAAGGCCCTTATGCCACACATAAGCTTTTCCAAACAGTTTTGCCATATTCTGGAGAACTGGGATTGCCCTGAATCTCTGTACACAATCCATATCTGCTCTTTAGTCTGCACTGACATTTAGCCACCGTCTGCTCTGTGTATGAGCTTTGCTTTTTCCTCATCAAATCTGTTAAGACCTGTATTGGATTTTCTGCATTAGCATCCCAAGTTTGAATCTGCACACCTTACACGTAGTGTTTCTGGGAATTAAACTCACTTGAATATTAGGACAGGAGCCAAACAGTCCTAAGATGTGACTTAAGCACAGGAAGCAAGTCTTGGAAGTAAGTGGCTCTTGGCTTGCCTACTTTGGCAGGTGCTCATAAGCTCACTTCAACTCACATATCAATCTTGAAATGATAATTCCTTTGGTCGTTATTAAAAGTCATTTCTGGTACAATGTTTGGAGAAGAATTATGCCTCCATGGCTGGATGTTACCATAGCAACATATTTGAGGTTCAAATGACCACGTCTTCACTGCTGGCTGCTGGACTTCGACTCATTCTCTTTTTTTCCTAATACTTGTGGTCCATTCTCTTGATTTAGAGTGGTTTTTGTATCTCAGGCATAAAACCTCCCAGACTTATGCCTTTGCAAATGACATTATAATTAGAAATACTAAACTTCTTCCAATACCAACCAATTATTATGAATTATATTCAAAACATGGAACATATAAGTAAGCATATATCTTATAGTTATTATATATGTATCATTGTCGCTAAGTATTTTAGCAGTTTTACTTCTTATCAGACTAATGTGTTCTTTAAAACTTATGTTCTACTTCTAGTGTAAGGTTCCACCAAACTGAAATCCATTTCTAACTCCTTTTGAAAGTAAAGCTGATTGATATCTCTTCTATCCCGGCTTCTTTCACATTAGGTCAGATATGTACTTCTACTTTCCCCTCTCAATCTATTTGGGCATCACGGTCTTACCCACATCAATATTTTCTGGATGGCCCTAATCTTCATTTGATTAAAATTAAACAAAATCCAGTAGAAATAAGTCTATTTTTCAACTGAGTGAAGTGTTTTCACAGCACTAAATAAATATTCTATTTCTGAAAGGTAAGGGAATTTTAATTTATGTGACTGACAGAACCTGTTAAAATTGAATTTAATTGGCATTTTAAAAAAATTACATCAAAAATATGAAGTGGTCACCTGCTGTTGTGGATGACTTTTATTGCATTTAAATACCAAAATTTAAAGTAATCAATTCTCATGGGTGTCAGTGATATTTTGGATATTTGTTGGTGCATGTTTTGTCTGTCACAATGAATGTTTGGTACCTACATGTTCCACCAGACTTTCAAACAGGTGAAGAGAAGTGATATATTTATGTATGCCTGGAATCTGATTCTATTTTAAATATAAATTAAAATAATTTTGAAAGCTTTAAATATGTATGCATATCCCAGGAAGGAAATACCAAGAAATCAACAAGAAAGTATTCTGTTTTAGGCATATCTTTACGAAGAGTTAGCCATCATTTTAAAAAATTGCATTGCAGATGATCAACCAAGTCATGATTTTATAAGTCACACATAGCATCCTTGCATTTGCATTTATCTTTCTCAAAGCAACCCAGTAGTAAATGGAGACTTCTTGTCTCTTTTGTGTGTAGAGTAGAAAATCTAGGTCACTAGTGTGTGCACACCTCTTGAAATATCCCTTTTCTTTGCATTCTCTTTGATTCATTAGAGGGTTATTCTGATAATTATCCTGTGTGCCAGGTAAAAAACATTACTTCACATTTCATTTAAAGACAGATATGGGGTGTTTACAGGACACTTATTATATAAAGAGGATGTTAGGTCTCAGTGATCCCAAAGGTAGATATTCTTCTTTTACTCCATAGCTGTTCTAAGTCCCAGAATTTACCCACTCTAGTTTTATTTAATCAAGGATAAAATCATCAGTTAGACATTGCTCCTTATTCCAATTCAAATTATCTATCTATCTATCTATCTATCTATCTATCTATCTATCTATCTGTCTATCTATCTATCTGTCTGTCTCTATCTATCTATCTATCTATCTATCTATCTATCTATCTATCTATCTATCTATCTATCTATCTATCTATCTATCTATCTATCTATCTATCTATCTATCTATCTATCTGTCTGTCTGTCTGTCTGTCTCTGCCTATCTATCTATCTATCTATCTATCTATCTATCTATCTATCTATCTATCTATCTATCTATCTATCTATCTATCTATCTATCTATCTATCTATCTATCTATCTATCTATCTGTATCTATCTATCTATCTATCTATCTATCTATCTATCTATCTATCTATCTATCTATCTATCTCTATCTATCTATCTATCTATCTATCTGTCTGTCTGTCTGTCTGTCTGTCTGCCTATCTGTCTGTCTATCTATCTATCTATCTATCTATCTATCTATTTATCTATCTATCTATCTATCTATCTATCTATCTATCTATCTATCTATCTATCTATCTATCTGTCTGTCTATCTATCTATCTATCTATCTATCTATCTATCTATCTATCTATCTATCTATCTATCTATCTAATCTATCTATCTATTGCTTTTTTGGTCACACCCCTGCTATGCTTGGGGGTTTCTGCTCACTCTGCACTCAGGAATTACTCCTGGCAGTGCTCATGGAACTATATGGGATGCCGGGATAGAATTCAGGTTGGCCGCTATAGGGCAAATGCCCTACCCGCTGTGCTATTGCTCCGGGGCCCCCAGTGTAAGTTTTTAACTAAGTTGAACTAAATGAGTTTGAATCATTTTTTTACTGAACCTGCTCCCTACCTCAACCAGAAGTTCTGCAATGCTATTCTTTACTGATCCCGACTCCTTTTTCTCAGTAATATACTTATTTTTATCATCAATTCTGATGCCCAGTACTATGATAAAATAATAGCTTACACTGTGTGATCTATTTGACTGAAAGTTTAATGAGTATTTCTAAATTCTGAATTCCTTACTGTTGAGTACAGTGGACGTATTCCTGCATTAGACTAGGACAGACTAAGTAAAATAAGGCTTTTGTAAATAATCCAACTTCTGCTTATTTTAGCAAATTTCTTTCACAGTCACAAGAACCTAAATTTGAACAATAAAAATTAGTATCATCCTTCATACTGAGAAACCTAGTTAATTAAGTGAAAGGTATAATTTACTGAGGATTTAAGAGACCTTTGCAGATATAATTATAAGGGAGGAGTCTAACTCTAATTTTATGTTTGACTGATGACAAAATTTTATGTTTGACTGTTTCTAAAATTTCACCCCTCCGCCTTCCTCTTTTCTGCCACCTTAAACAAATCAGTAAGAAAACCCATGTACTCTCTCCTGTGTGGAGTCAGCAGGAAGTCATAATTATAAAATCAATTGTATAATATATACCTTGAATCCATGTTCTTCTAGAACCTCAGGATGTGAACTGATTTTAGAAGAGTCTTGCAAACTGCTCAAAAAGACATTTCAAATCTACCAATCTGATGGTTCAATGCTAAGGACCAAGGATTCTCTGAATCTCTGACCCTGAGAACCACCAGGGCCATGCCAATTGTGTCCATGATCAAACCTGGTTCTGCTTGGGACCTTCAGGACTACACTCAATGATGTTCAAAAGACTAAGTGATGACTGGGGCCCAACCCACCTGCTTTGCTTGTGTTTTAGTTGTGCTATCTTCCTGGGCCTCTTCAAACGGGATCTTGGCAGATATAATAAGCTAATTAAATTTGCTTATATTGAATTAAGGTGTACCCATAATTAAGTATAACTGGAATATGCATTTTGGAGGCCCCTGTATGAGGTGCTCAGGAGACCCTGTGATCACCAACAGTGCCCTGATTACCAACTGGCAGGTTACCAACTTAGGGGTATTTGGCTCTCTACGGTTAAACTAGTCATGTTCAGGGATAAAGCGAAGCTGAATCCATCTGGGTCAGGCATGTGCTGGGCATATTCTCTAGATGCTGTACTATTACAGAGACCAGATTGTATGTTTATAAAAAGAGGAGACCTGCAAACGTCTCTTAAATCCTTAGAATAGGATACAGAGATTCTTTGGAAGCAGGATATATAGCACAGAAGTAGAAACTAAAGTCATTAAGACAAGGTTCAAGTCATTACATGCATTGCTAACAACCACCAAAAGCTAGGTGTGGAGTATACCTAGATGTTGTATTGTAAATAAAAGGTTTCCTTCTTCCTTTCTTGCATGCCCTAAATAAAGTATATGTCCAGTTCCCAGCCTCTTCCTGAGCTGGCCTATAGCCCCAAGGACCGTGGGGCAAAGCTGCCTGGTGGTTTTGTCTGGCAAGGGAAGCTTTCTCTCATTTTGCTGTTTTGAGATTATACGTGGTTATCTCTTATCTCTCTTTCAAGTATTTTTCTATGGCTGACTTGATTTGTGGTGTTGTGTGTGTGGAGCTAGGTGGAGTGAGGAGTGTTAGGAGTGGATTATAGCCTCAATTTGCTATAGCCTGGAGTCCAGTTTCTTTTGTCCATTGGTCAGGTGGAACAGAGTTTGGGCATAAACAAAGTCAGGGAACTTGTCAAACCATAATATTTGTTGGGGATTCTGCTGAACCCCAACACTAGGTTTTTAAATGGGAACTTCTGCAGTGAACTAATCCCACCAACACTGGCATTACTAAAGTGATTATAGAATGTAGATTCTAGAAATATGACTCAAAAACATTGTTATTTATGGGGCACTATTATATAATAATTTTCTGTGACACTCCAAAAAAGTAATGAACAAGACCTGGTACATGTTTGGGGATTTTTTTCTTTTAGGTTGTTTGTTTTGGAGACAAACACACAGAAGTGCCCAGGGGGCTTTTTATGGCTGTTTGTTAAGCAGTGACACCTGGTAGTGCACAGGGTACCATGGGGGTGCAAGAGATTAAACCAGAATCAACCACACAAAAGAAAGCGCCTTATTTCCTATTCTAAATATCTGACCCTTTATTAAGGGAGAAATCTCACCCAAAATCCATAACTAGTGAGTGCCTTCATTTTTATCTGAAGTCAAATTTTTCCTACCTGGGAACTTGTTCTTCTTTCCCCAGGAAAATCCCATTGAGTGCTGTTCTCTAGGGTTGTGTGCGCCCTCTAAGGATGTGTGTGTGTGTGTGTGTGTGTGTGTGTTACTATCAGAATCAACATCCACTTTTTAGATAGAGGTTCATTTTGCTTTCATTGGAATGATTTTGTACCTAATTTCTATGTCAAGATTCTGCAATCCACTGTATGACCTTGTACAATTACGGGGGAAATATTATGGGATATATTTTAAACCATAATTTTGGCCATCAAGTAAAATAAATTGTGTGTCATTATTGGATAGTCCTAGGTCTCTGGTCAATAGCTCTAATAGAGCATTATGTTCCTTCCAAGTAAACCTGAGTAACATTTTCATTCCCAATGGAACGGTTTAGGAAACCATCCCAACAGTACTATTCTTAAAAGTCTATATCATGTATGGATGCTCATTTCTGGTACTTTGCCATTAAACCTCTGGCCATTTTCATTTGTCTTGGTTGATCTTTCCTTCCGAATTCTTTAGATTCTCACTTCCCACCACTACTTTCTTTTGCTGTATTGATCTGACCTACAAACAATTCTTTTTAGTATTTATTTTCACTTCAAGTTGATATATGGCATTCCCAGGTAAGCACATTTAAACATACTGCAATCTATCAATATTTTACGGTAAACCAGCTTATTGTAAAGTTCTACTGAATGCATAGCAAGTGTCAAGACATGCTTATTCAATTCTGCAGACAATAAAATATTGGCGCTTATTATTCATTGCAGGTGTTTTACATTTTCTGCAAAACATAGTTGTTATGAGTGCATTAGCCAACAAATAATAGATTATCACAGATGAAACATCTTTGTATTTGAAAAATTTAGCTTAAAGGAAACATACATAAAAAGAAAAGAAAGAATAAAAGTGGGAGCTGAGCTGATTTTTTTTTGTTTGTTTTTTGGGTCACACTTGGCAATGCTCAGGAGTTACTCCTGGCTCTTTGCTCAGGAATTACTCCTGGTGGCCCTCGGGGGACCATATGGGATGCCGGGGATCAAACCCAGGTCTGCTGCATGCAAAGGCAAACGCCCAACCTGTTGTGCTATCCCTAGGCCCCTGATTTTGCTTTTGCAGCAAGATGTTGGTTATGTTCTTCTAACCCTACAATCTCCACCTAGACTCAGACGTAATGGAAGGAGTCCCTGGGTGATGCATCCTACATCTTACATCACATTTTATTCCAAGTAAAAGTTAATTTTAAATGAACTATTTTTAGGGTACTATTAAATAGGAATTAGTTTTATTTGAACAGGCACACACATATACGCAGAGAGAGAAAGCAAAAATAAAACATAAGGGCAAGAAGTTTAAGGTTTTTTTCTTCTATTCTTCAACTTGACATTCTTTAACTAGGTCTTAAACTTCTGAGTCTCAAGGCGCTACTATGTGACAGTAAGGAGGCTGACTAGAAATCACCCTAAGACTTTAAAGGTCTTAAAGGATTTCACTGGTGTTATATTGACATCTTTGATTCAGATTATCCAATACAAATAAACTTCCAATTCAAAAACAACTTGTATTGGCAACAGACATGATGTTAGGTTTACAAATAACAAAAGAAGTATGAATATCTTTTTTTGCAATTTTATACTGGACAAAAAGTAACTCAAATTTATTGCAACCCCATTCAAACTAATTCTTATTTGTATTCACATAAGAAAGTGTTTTAAGAGACAGCAGACTGTCATTGTCTATTGTCTGCCATTATTTAGGAAGTTTCTTTGTGCACATTAAAGTTTGAATATAAGATTCTTAATTTAACACAACTTCGGTTTTGTTCACAGCAACAATTTAGTATCTGGGATTCTGCACTAGAAAGTATGTGAGTTTATTCGCAATAGTTCTTTTAATTTGCACCTGCTTTAAAGAGAATCCATAGTCTCAAGTAAAATATCATCCTTACAAGCTCTTCAGGTTTATTTTATCATATAAGAAAATGTATATTATTGAATTTATTCAAGTAAAATGAAGACACAATTCTCACTTTTTCTTCTTTCTCTTCTCTATTACAAATCAGAACTGCATCCTATTAGGCAGTTATTTGGTTCTTTGCCTCTTTCTTCAACCAGTAACCCAAAGCAGCCTGAATGAGTTTTCATTAATATATAGATGTGATCATTTATTTACTTATTTAAATATATTTACTGTGTAAGATACACTAGGGACCAGTTAGACAATAATAGTTGGAAATAGTAATGATAGACTATAACTGATTATTGAAAGTAATAAAAGAATAGCCCTTCAGTGTTTGTGTTGCAAACACAATGGGCAGAGAGAGAGAGAGAAAAGAGAGAGAGAGAGAGAGAGAAGAAACTTCCTGCCATTGAGGCAAGTTGTAGGGGTGGGTGGGAGGGAAATGGGGATATTGGTAGGGGAAATGTGCAGTGGTGAAGGTATGGGTGCTGGAAAACTCTGAAACCCAATCGTGAACAGCTTTGATGGTCTATTGCATGGTAATTCAATTTAAAAATAACATATTTATTAATTCATACCCCTAAGGTTTTCTCACCCTAAAGACAAAGATAGTTTATATGGCACTAATTTTCTTTCAATTGCCCACTCACCTCCAATAGCAGTGCACTTCCTCTAGTGATTGGATGCACCATGTAGACCTATGTTCAACACCTGGACCTACCGTTCTTTCAGAGCTAATTCACCCTCTCTTCCCTTCCCATAAAATTAAGTTTTGTTCTCTTATAAAAATATATTCATCTTATACATGTTACAATCTACGATCTGCTTACAGCAACATCATTTTCAATTAGCCCTTGCTTATATGATCATATCTAGTACAAAACATGTATTCAACTAATTAAGTTGAACAAAAGTAAAATAACTAGTTATAAGAATACAGGTACTTGTTGGATATTTAATATCTGTCAGACATTGTTGTCCCTTCTGAGTTTTCATACATTAGTATGCATGAAAGTTGTTTTTTTATTTGAGATGCTGTATTTTTATTACTAGAAAAATGATTAAGAGACGCAGAGAATTTTGACTTTGTCATTGATTTCACAGCTGGGATGAATAGCTAAAATTTGAACTGTCACAATTTTCTGATCTAATGAATGAATGAATTTATTTATTGTATTTGGGCCAGCTATATTCGGGTTTATCCTGGCTGTGTGCCCTGGAATCACTTCTGGTGGTGAGGACTGGTGGGATCTTATAGGGGGCTGAGAATTTAACCTGAGTCACACACATTTAAGGCAAGCGCTTAACCAAATGAACTATCTCTCCAGCCCCTGTGATAATTGCATTTATTTATTTATTTATTTATTTATGTTGTTTCCCAGAAAGGCTTTACCAGATTATGTATTTTATGTATTTTAATATCTCTACTTGTACTATTAATATTAAATATTGGATTAAATAGTAAAATATTTTATTATTATACTTATACAATATGTCTTGGTGTTATATAGAGAAGTATACTGTAAGCTTTATACACTTATATATTCATTTGCTTTCCTTGATTTGGGAGCTTTATCATCTTTGAATCAACTTTCATTCCTTTATTTTTGAGTAAATCTAGTTTTTATTTATTTTTATTTTTTTAAATATTTTATTATACCACCGTGAGATATAAAGTTACAAAGATGTTCAGGTTTGGGTTTCAGTCATACAGTGTTCCAGCACCCATCCCTCTACCAGTGCCCATCTCCCACCACCAATGTCCCCAATTCCCTTCCCTTCCCCTAACCTGCCTCTATGGCAGGTTCTTTATCTCTTTTCTCTCTTTCTTTCTTTTATTTCTCTCATCTCTCTCTCAATTGCTCTTTTCTCTCTTTCTCTATGCTCTTACACCTTGTGGGTTGCAATACACACATTTAGAGGTTATCATGTGCATCTTTTTGCCTGTATTCAATGCTCAGTTCTAGACTGGTATTATCTTTCGCCAATTATTAGCACACTGTTCCCTTCTCTATCTTACCAAACCTCTGACTCCCACACATTTTATGGTAGATTCCACCTTTGACAAGACCTCTTAATCTATGTTTTGCCTGACCTCGTATATTGGTATCATAATATATATTTATATATATAATATTTATGTCATGCAAATAAATGCAGTCATTCTATATCTGTATTTTTTCCTCTTGGCTAATTTCACTCCACATGATCCTCTCCATTTCCATCCATTTTTGGCAAATGTCATAACTTAATTTTCCTTAACAGTTGCATAGTATTCCATTGTGTACATCTGGCAATTTTAAATGAAGACCTTAGTCTCTCAGAAATATGAGAGTATGGATGTGTCAACAAATTGATCCAAGCTTATTCTAGCATTTAATGACACATTATATTAGACTCAAAGTTTCTAATCATATGTTCTTTCAATATTTTCATAATGCACATCTGTTTATTTTCCTGATGATCACTTGATCATTTGACTTCCCGTAGATCATCGATTTACTCGAGCAGGCACCAGTATCATCTCAATATGTCCTGTCACATACGGGATAGCCCAAGGCATCTGCCCTCTCGTGGAACATAAAGAGCCTCAAACCATTCCATCAAGTCATGGGAATGAGGTCTACAATCGTTACTGGTATTTGGCATGTCAAATACGACATGGGTAGCTTGCCAGACTCTGCTGTCTGGGGAAGAATATATGTATATATAATAAAAACTGCTAAAAAACTATTGATGTTCACTACATGACAGGCATTCTGATAGTCTCATTATCCTAATCAGAAAAAAATAATTGCTCCATGATTCAATAAACTTCTTTAAATACTAATGGGAAACATGGCCAGTTTGAAAGCACTACCTTCTAAATACCCAAGGGCAGAAAGTTTTGCATTCTGTGGGTAATCAATGAAAAAAATAAATGAGTAACTAGAAGCAAGTCCTGAACTGCAAAAGCTCTTTCTTGACAATGACAATCTTCTGAACTCACTCTATGATCTGCAATTGCTTATAATTAAAACTGATACCAGTGGGGCCAGAGCAATAGCACAGAGGGTAGGGCATTGGCCTTGCACAGGGCCAACCCGGGATCTATCCCCAGCACCCCATGGTATCTGAGCATTCGCCAAGAGGAATTCCCACCAAGAGGAATTCCCGACGATACACTAAAAATATTTCCTACACTTTATGTAACTTTCTTCTGATCTTTAAAAAAAGTAAACTGTTGGGACCAGAGAAATAGTATAGAGGGTATTACACTTGGATTGCATGCTGCCAGGCTTGGTTTGATCCCTTGCACCATGTGATACTCTAAATATATCTAGGCACAGCTGTGAAAGGCCCTGAGTGCTGCTGGGAAGGCTGGATAATAGTCAGCAACACAGACGGGTCCTGAAGATGGTCTAGAGAATACTTAGCACTGTGGCGCCTAAACAGCACTACATCCTGGACCCTTTCATTGAACCACTCTGCTAGTTACCTGAGAATCACTAGCTGAGCATGGCTTGGGTTTGGTCCTCTAAATAAACATTTAATTGATATCAAATAAATTTTCATTTCAATAAGATACCAATTATGATTTTCAACTTAAAAACCATACCTAAAACTCATCTCTCCCAATTAAAAATAACTTTAATTTCATTTACTGTAGTTTTGTAAGCACTCAAAACAATTTCCAGCACATATGAGAGTGGATTGATGTGAAGGATATAGTCAATAGACTTTTCTTCAAAGGGCTAAATAGAGAATCACGGAGTAGGCCTAAAGGTAGTCCCTATGAATTTAGGCTACTCTCTTTTGCCCATAATGAATACCATACCAAGGACAATTAGCCTTATCTATAGGTCATGAAAATATGAGAAAATTGAGAGGGAGGGCATGTCACATTCAAGCTTTGTGTTCTGGAAACCTCATGAGCATAAAGGGTATATTTCCTCTCTAAATTGGAATTCATATTTCAGTTCCTAGCACTGTATTTTAGAAAATGATTTGACTATTTTCCCAGCTTCATAATGCATTTTTTTTTCTAAAGAACTGGATATAAAGAGAAGTGTCTCTGATTCTAGCTTCAGCACTACTATATTCTTAATTGGAAAATTTGAGCTGAGATCTTAACTTCTTTTTACATATTCAGGACATGTGAACAGTGCTTAAACAATATGTTTATCTAGTAAAAATATAAAACAGGTAGCTTTCTTGATAATTTTAATAATCAGTTGACAATATTAACAAATATAATTTGTCAACGATCTATATACTAGAAACTATTTTTCAAAATCTATTCACATATATACTATTTATTGTTTCCTTCACTGAAATTTAAGCATAAAGGAGTTGGTTGTAAATTTGTTGGAGGGTATGTTTTATACATTACTAACACATATATTTTATGGCACCGAATTCTGACTGTAGGAACTTTATATTCTATTTCAGGGTCTGCCTGGATCTTGTTAGTTAGCAAGAGACATATCCGGTTTCTCATTTGTTAAATGAATTGAAAATATGGTTACTAGTTATTTTTAACTGAAAGAATTGCTTGATACAAGTGTGTGTCTGAGTTCTCATTGTATGTGCACTGAGAAATTGCATGAACTCATTTTACTTTGATATTATCTTTAATGATGCAGTGATAACAATTATTTATCACAAAGAGTCGCAGGAGATAGAAAAAATAAAAAATAAATCACTGAGATATTATGTGTAAAATACTTAGTCTGGAGTCCGGATTAAAGGAAGTTTTCAGAAAGTATTAGCAATGTTCTGTGTAGGAACTACTTCTTGAACTATTCTGTTCCTTATTTGAAGGAATCTAGGGCATATTCCAGTAATATTTTACCAGGCTACAAGTTCCAACCATTGAACTAAATCAAACCATTTTCGACAAACAATTTTATTGAAATGATGAAATTAACAAACTCTTTGCATCATAAAGATTAGTTTCCCTAAAGTGTCTTCTAAGTAGAACAAATTCTGTCTGATAGTAAAAAGAAAGAGAAGAAATATCAAAGCGTACATTGTCAAATATATTGTACATGCTTTCGTTTCAGAGGCCTCCTGGATATACAAATCTGTTTTGAGGAATTCTGACACTCTGTAGGAGTGATATAGGAGCACTATATTCCTGAAACAATAGTGACACACAATTGAACCACAGTGCCTAAAATAATGGTAGATATTTTAAAATAATATAATTCAATACTTTATTATTTTTTAATTTTTTATTTTTAAAATTACAAGATATACAATTAAAAAGTTCATATTTGGGTTTTGGTCAAACAGTGTTGCAGCACCCATCCCGCCACCAGTGCCCATCTCCACCACCAACATCCCCGGTTCCTCCCCCCAGCCCTGCCGGCAGGTTTTGATTTCTTTCCATTTCTCTCTTTTTCCCCCCTCAAAAATATTTTAATGTTCCTTGAAAGCATTCACTGATATTTTACACAAAAGAAGCAATAAAGAATGATAGTTACAAAAAATACTGAGGTATTACCTGACCATATTCTCTATTTTAACTCCAAATGATCATCTTAGGACTGCCCTAGCAATGAGAAAATCCTTTAATTACCTTCCTTCCTTCCTTCCTTCCTTCCTTCCTTCCTTCCTTCTTCCTTCCTTCCTTCCTTCCTTCCTTCCTTCCTTCCTTCCTTCCTTCCTTCCTTCCTTCCCTTCCTTCCTTCCTTCCTTCCTTCCCTTCCCTTCTTCCTCCCCTCCCTTCCTCCCTCCCTCCCTCCCTCCCTCCCCTCCTCCCTCCCTTCCTTCCTTCCTTCCTTCCTTCCTTCCTTCCTTCCTTCCTTCCTTCCTTCCTTCCTTCCTTCCTTCCTTCCTTTCCTCTCTCCTTCCTTCCACATGAGTTCAATAATATATAGCATATCTCGACATTTCCCAAATAGCTTTACATTTGACAATTTAGGAGTCTCCAGTTGGAATCATGTTGTACCAATAAAATTCAAACATCACATTGGACCAAAAAAAAAAAAGAGGCTATTTTCTTTCTTCAGGTTCAAAGATAGTTTGTTTAGCACAAAACCTTTTTTGATTGTCTTATCATCTAGCTCTATGAGGTGTGGTGATGCTTTTAAAATATAGTGTCGCTCATTTCTGGGAAAAGGTAACAAAATAGAAAATCATTTGTTTGAAATCATATAACCTGAATTGATCTACAGATCATAAAACTAGGTAAAAAGCTACATTTAAGTTTAGACCTTTAGTTTCAAATTCTAAGGTTTTCTATTATAATCCAATGTTTAAAGTAATTTTGGCAGACGGGAGCATAGTCCCAAAAGTGCTCAAGGCTTCTTGGATGGTGATTTTTCTACTGTACGTAGGTTTGCAAAAAGGCAGCTATGGCTACTCAACCAATGTTCAGGAGACTCTATGACCACATCTGATAGTGCTTGAGGGCCTCCAAGGCTACATCTTGTGGTACACTATGGTCCCAACCAGGTCCATCTTACTGCCTATCTCTCTTCTGCATCTCTTAACATCTTATATTAACATTAAGGTCAACCATATTTATGATGTTAAAGTAGGTAGTTTTAAAGGGGTGGGTAGCTGTTTTCTTTTCGAATTCAATATTGTTCAAACATAGCAAAAGCAACTCACATCATAATATAAAGTAATACTGTGATATTGTCATCATTGAGATTTTTCTAGAAAAAATTTAGCTATTTATTTTTTGGGCAAATGCTCTCAACTGGTGCTCAGGGGAGTTGAGGGCCACAACCTCTGACTCTCAACTAGCTGGTCAGAGGTTTCAGTGCTAGGACCCAGGGGTATGAAGCTTCTCAGGACCTGCAATGCCCAGGTTTGCTATGGCTACCAGGAACCACCAAGGCCACACCCAGAGGTGCTTGGGACCTTCACCATTATACCCAGAAACATAAGAAATGGACATTTAAAATATTGCATTTACGTTCTCAGGGCTAAATATTAGCATGACCAATTTTAAATTTTGTAAATAGATGAATATAAATAGATAAATGTAAATAGATGAATATAAATAGCCAAAACTCTTAATCATTGTTATATTCAATTTTAATATTCAATATTTGATATGCCAAAAACTAGTATCAATTATAGACCTCATTCCCATGACCTGAAGGCACGGTTTGAGGCTCTTTGTGTGTTCCTGGAGTGAGCAGATGCCTTTGGGCTACACTTGCTTGCAACAGGACATATGGAGATACTACCGGAGCCTGCTCCAGCAAATTGATGAACAGCAGGAAGACAAATGATATAAGTGATACAACTGATTCAATGTTCATTAAAATTCGTATGGCACACTTTATAATTCCCTCAAAGTAATTTATAATAGATTGATCTATATATACCATTTGATTTAGTGTTAAAATTCTTATATTTTCTTATTTTTCTGTCTATTGTGTTTCAAATAGATAAAGAGACTAAGGAAATGTGAGTTGTCATTCTGTGCAAATTGAATATATTCATTGCTACATTCAAAAAATAATACAAAAATCTGACCTTTCTCACCACTTTCATTCTGACTAATCTTACAAAAACTCATTTTCTTTATGTAGTTTATTTCAATATTCTTGTGAGTAGTCTTTCTTGTACTTCATATATCCTTACCTCACTTTGTTTCAAAAGCAGATCCTAAGTGACATTATTAAATTATAAATTAGACTGCTTTTGTCCTCAGATAAAAATTACAGAATAATGGTTTAATTTTGCACTCAGAATAAAAATGTTATAATGGTTCAACCTTTACAGAATGCCTTATAAAATAAAATTAAAACTTTCTTTGACCTAACAATTCCACTTCTTGGCATTTATCCAAAGAACACAAGAACATTAGTTCATAAAAATATTTGCACCCCCATGTTCACTACAATGCTATTTACAATCATCAACATCTGCAAGCAAGACCCAAGAAGAGATGAGTGGGATATTGGTACCTACACAATGGAATACTACTCAGCTAGAAGTAAAGGTGAAATCTTATAATTTACTATCACTTGAGATAAATTATAGAATGTCATGTTAGGGGAAATGAATTAGAAGAAGGATAAATGTCAGATGGTCTCATTCATAAGATTGCAAAAATAAAAGCAGACAAATTGACAAGGGCCCACGCAAACAAAGTCTGAGATAGGTCACCCACAGAATGGCAACGGCCATGGGGGTGGGAGTGTGAGGGAAGACTGAGGGTAGTCGGGTGAAATAAGACTGAGAGACAGTGGGAAGAATATTGGTACTCTGGTGGCGAGTGTGCTGCAGCAACATTCAAAGTCTAATTGACTAATAACTGAAAAGTGAGAATAAACACACTAAGTTCTTTTCAGTGAGTACAAACTTTGCTTAGTTTCCCCACTCACTGAAGCCTTTACCAGTCTCCTACATCACCTTTGAACCCATCTATATTCTTCTCTCCAACAGTCACTGCTCCCTTAGATATGTAGTCAGACTGTGCATGCTCTAAGGCAAACAGCTCTGGGAGCCCCCAGCAGTGTGAGGGTGTGAGTATAGAGCGGCATCATGAATGAGGGACTGGACTTGGGATTGGACTCAAGCATGTGGGCAAATTCTCCAGGTTTTTTTAAACTACTTTCCAAGTCCTAACTTGCTTCAAATCAAAGAGTTCCCTCCTCTACTTTAAAACTGTTGCCCCTGGCCAGAGACAACTCAATAAGCTGAGTACATGTTTGTATGTAAGAGGCTCAAGTTTGATCCTCAATACCTCATGGTATTGACTGACTCATGGTGGAGACTGAAGCAGTCATCGAAGCCCTAGCCAAACAGGGTGTTCAAACCCAATACATCAAGATCCTTCATGAGCTGTATTACGGATTCACCGCCAGGATATCACCATTCTACAAAGAAGTGATCATTGATCTAAAAGAGGGGTTAGTCAGGGTGATACCATTTCACCAAAACTCTTCAGTGCCACCCTCGCGGACATCATGCGACAATTAGAATGGGATGGAATGGGAGTGAAGATAGATGGTCGGCAACTATACCACCTCCGCTTCGCTGATGACATTGTTCTAATAACACCAAACATTAGCCAAGTGGCACAAATGCTGGCTGACTTCGACTGAGAATGTGGAAAGATAGGTCTACAGCTTAATCTAAAGAAAACTATGTTTATGAAAAAATGAACTAGTTCCAGAGGCCCCATTCACTCTCAATGAAACAAACATCTCTGAATGCAGCAGTTATGTGTACCTAGGTCGAGAAGTCAACATGATGAACAACCTAAAACCTGAGCAGCGCAGGAGGAAGAGAGCGGCATGCAATGCCTTCAAAGGCATCAGAGAAATAGCTAAAAGGACAAAGAACCTCCGGCTCCGGGCACATCTCTTTGACTCCACCGTTCTCCCTGCATTAACATACACCTCAGAGACCTGGGCCCTATTATGCTGAATGAGAATGCTATTCGGGTCTCCCAGAGAGGAATTAAAAGGGGCTATGCTTGAAATATCACGCCTCACTCAAGTGAGAGAAGGAATCCGGAGTTCTGACCTCCGTCGATATTCCAGAAATCAGGGATGCTGTCTCGTTTGCCAAGGCATTGAAAATCAGATGGGCTGGACATGTAATGCGATTTGGAGACAACCGCTAGACTAGAGCCATTACCAACTGGATCCCATGGGATGTCAAAAGATCATGTGACCGCCCACCTACAAGATGGTCAGACTTCCTTGTCAAGACCCTGAAGGAACGGTTTGAGGCTCTTCATATTCCTGAATCAGCCAGATGCCATTGGGCTGTTATAGGGTCCAATGGAAATATTACTGGCGCCCACTAGAGCAAATTGATGAATAACCTTCCTTCCTTCCTTCCTTCCTTCCTTCCTTCCTTCCTTCCTTCCTTCCTTCCTTCCTTCCTTCCTTCCTTCCTTCCTTCCTTCCTTCCTTCCTTCCTCCTTCCTTGCCTTCCTGCCTGCCTGCCTGCCTGCCTGCCTGCCTGCCTGCCTGCCTGCCTGCCTGCCTGCCTGCCTGCCTGCCTGCCTGCCTGCCCTGCTGCCTGCCCCTGCCTGCCTGCCCCTGCCTCGCCTATCTTCAATCCCTCCCCTCCTCTTTGGCTAAAATCTAGATTCTCAAAAATGCAAGGCAAGAAATCTAATGTTGAACTATATCTGTGTTTGGCTATTATCTTTTCCTTAATCATTCATTTCAACACAATTTGAAAATTTTATTTTAAATAAAGATATCATCTACTGTTTCTACTGCTTTCTTTTGGCATTCTTGGATGGTTCTGCAAATTGTTATGCAAATGTACACATCACCCTCTAGGGTTACATTTGATCCTAAGAGGAATACCTTCAATAACACAAAATAAATGGTAAGTATGAATATTGCCCTTTGGAAGCAAATTTACTAAGAACAAGATCATTAATTAAGAAAAGCAGAATAATTTGACAGTAAAACACAGATTATGATTTGTAAATTAAATAAGAGACCACACTTAAATGTCTTCTGTATATGTTTATGGAACATTGAGAAGCTGAACATCTGAGTTTTGAATAAATAAACCTAAATATGTATCTTTTATACTTTTTAAAAAGAAATTTTTTAAAATATTTTGTTACTGAAGGGATACAATTCGGACCAAGATTTTCAGGGGATAAATGCATTGAGCATTGCATTTGCTTGGAGAGGAACTTGTAGTCTGCTTCTTAGACTCTTTCCAGATGGCACATGAAGGAAAGTCGTTCCCTTTGGCGTATATGATTAATCAATGTCAGCCGGGATTGCTTCCCCAGAGACTGAGTGTGTGTTTGTGCTTGTGTGTATAATATATAGTATATGTGTTATATATGTATATATACTATGTTTATATGTTTATACATCATATGCTATACATACACATCTATAACATATGTATTCATAATATAGACATTATATGTATACATAATATATATACATTCATGAATGTACTTATGCTCTGCCTTGATTCTTCTACTTGAGTATGAAAAGGATAATAATTTCAACCACTAAGAAATAATTCTCTTAATTTAAATTTTTTCAGAATTTTACCCTGAGTCCTTTATTCCTCCTATTGAAAGGCTTCAGTTAGTTAGGTTTTATATCACAGACACAGACTTGAGGACAGCCTTACTCATTTGTAATTACAACCCAAATTGGCCTTTAGGGGATACAGATTATGCCATATCACATACTAATTTTCTTACATATAAGAGAGATATTCTAGAGTCTTGAGAGATAATACAAAGATAAGGCACCTGCCTTACATGTGGCCAATTACACCTTGATCCTACACACTCCATACAGTCCCCATAGCTCAGCTGAGAGCAGAGCTAGGAGTAATCCCTGAGCACCACTGGGTGTGGACAGAACAAGAGTGAGAGAAAGAAAGCTCTCAAATATGTCAATCAATATAGTGACCCTTAAAATGTTTCTCTAGAAAATACAAGATTTTATAGATTTTATAAATGAGATAATTATTGTAAATCAAGTGCTAGTATTACTAGAACCATGCAGAACACATTGTAATTGATACCAGGATGTGGAGATCAGAAGTAATAGATGAAGGCCTAATGAAACTGAGATTAAAGATACTGGGAAAGGGCCAAAGCGATAGTCCAGTGGGTAGGGCGTTTGCTTTGCACGCAGCCGACCTGGGTTCGATCCCCAGCACCCCATATAGTCCCCCAGCACTACCAGGAGTAGTTCCTGAGGGCAGAGCCAAGAGTAGACCCTGAGCATTGCCAGGTGTGACCCAAAAGCAAAAAAAAAAAAAAGATACTGGAAAAACTTGGAAGGAGAAAAATGACAGAGACAATGCTAAAGTGATTTGGCCGCTATAAGGGTGGTGAGGATGGAGCAGATTTGTATATCATAAATATTAATGCATCACAACCATGCAAACTAAATTAAAATAAAAATTAAAAACTGAAAGCAAAAAGGTGCTTCTATTTTATCAGTATGAAATATATGCTAATTTTCATAAAACATGTAATTTGCACTATAATCTAAAATTGAAATAATGCAATAAATTAATACTTCCCTGTGGCCTCAGAAGAAACAAAGTCCTAAAATCATTATGACTTTAGCTCCATTAAACCTATTTTGAGCTTCTGAATTTGAAGTACATTTGCATCAAATCACTTGTGGGATAGTTTTAACTTATCACTAGGAATTGAGTATGAACATTTGTCCTCTCAAACTTTATTTGAAACTGTGCATTATTATCTCAATTTGTTCATTCATGTTCCCATAGATAAAGATGCTGTATTTTAAGACTACATAAGCAGAAGAAGAAACTGAAAATCAGTTTGGAGAGACTCAGCCTCTATCGCTAAAAGAGAAATTCTTGTATTTCTCTTACATGTATTTATTACACATTTACAATTAAAATGTAAATATGCTTAAAATTTGGACACACCTGAGTGATAAAGGCAAGACCAAGGTATTTATCACTGAAATTGATAGCAACTGAGAGTAAGTCTTCTGCGTCCTCTAAATTTTCCCTCTAAATCACTACATTCTTTACTTGTTATGTTAATACATTCATTCTTTACATTTCTTTTTGTTTCATTTTTTGTTTGCAGGCTATACCTGCTGCAGTATGCTCAGGGCTTACTCATGCCTCTGTTCTCAGGAATCACTCCTGGCAGAGCTGGAAGGAGTTATTTCCAAGTGGGTTTCAGGATCAAATGGTTCTAGGAATCAAATGGGGTTGCCCACTGCAAAGCAAGTGTCCTACCTGGGGTAACATTGCTTTAAACTCATTCTTTACATTTCTGTCCATAGTTGCTTTCTTTTGATTTTTCCTTTCAGCATAAAAATGATTCCATGATTGTGTGTATGTGTTTGCATATTTACTTAAAACATGTATGCAAATGAATAGTCTTATACACAGGTACAGAAAAACAACCTCAATAGGATGAGATTGCCTTTGAAATGTGAATAAGAGCTAAAGACTCTTATCACAGTAATTAAGGAGATTAGTACAACCTATAACCTAATCGTGTTTCCTAATGTGTAGTGTAACTTGACGAGTACTGAGTTCACCTATGTTCAGCAACACACTGCAATATCTACTCAAAACATCGCAGGAAGCAGATTGGACAATTCCAGAAAACTTTGTAGACAAACACATTTTTATCACTATTTTGCAGCTTTTCTAGTCAAAAAATGTTCTATCTCTGATAAAATTTTAGACATGATGCTGATTATGGATCAGAAGTTAGAGGCTCTTTGGAAGTATTTGTGATTGTGTAAAAATATAAATGCGGGGTCAGAGTGATAGCTCAGTAGGTGGAATTTGCCTGCATGTGTCCGAGCTGGTTCTATCCCCAGTATCCCATATGTTCTCCCTGAGCACAGCCAACAGTAATTCCTGAGAAAAGAGCTAGGAGAAACCACTGAGCATTGCTGGGTGTGACCCAAAGAGCAATGGATAGATAGATAGATAGATAGATAGATGGATGGATGGATGGATGGATGGATGGATGGATGGATGGATGGATGGATGGATGGATGGATGGATGGATGGATGGATGGATGGATGGATGGATGGATGGATGGATGGATGGATGGATGGATGGATGGATGGATGGATGGATGGATGGATGGATGGATGGATAGATAGATAGATAGATAGATAGATAGATAGATAGATAGATAGATAGATAGATAGATAGATAGATAGATAGATAGATAGATAGATAGATAGATAGATAGATAGATAGATAGATAGATAGATAGATAGATAGATAGATGAATAAATGAATGAATTAAGGAAGGAAGGAAATAAAAAATAAAAAAATAAAAATATATAAATGCAATGTTAATATAACATAAATTTCTTCTACTTCACAGTGTTTATATAAAGTAGAAAAAATCCTCACTATTGAGTATAAAAAATTCCACTTTACTGTTTGTTATCTAAAAATGCTGGGTCTAATGTTTTATTAAAAATTTGGGGCCAGAGCGATAGCCTAGCGGTGTTTGCCTTGCACGCGGCCGGACTGTGCCGGCCCGGATTCGATTCATGGCATCCCATATGGCCCCCGAGCACCGCCAGGAGTAATTCCTGAGTGCAGAGCCAGGATTAAACCCTGAGCATCGCAAGCAAAATAATTGAGCTCTCATCCATAGATCATTCATAATATATCCCCCTGTCAAGTATAATTAAACAAGCTTTTCCCTTTTTGTTAGATTTAGAAAATAGAGTCATGACATTATAATTTCATAAGACAGTGTGAAATCAGATCTGATTTGAGTCTGCTAATAACAGCAAGCAGTCATTAAATTATTGGTATTTTTTAGTTGATCATTCATCTTATTGACTTAAATTAATTTTGATAGCTATCCTCTTGTTTATAACAACAGACATTATTTTAAAAGCCTACTGGTTTCTTCTCCAGGGTCCCAAATATTTATAAAAAATAGGTTTGTATAATTTTTATCAGTTATTTCGTTGCCACCTAAGTGGGGCGTTTAATAATCAGGTATCTTTACATATACTTTACTTAATTCTAAGTCCCTTTCTTCAAATACAGGGAATATAACATTGAGGGAAGAGAGAATGTTAGGTACCTGAAAAATATACTTCAGGTAACACACTTTCTGGAGATGAAGCACATACAAGTTCTTCACCAGTATCACTGCGATTTGGATCTAGAATGCTGAATAGGGTTATTCAGTACATATTGGCAGCATACATATTTGCTCATGTAATAGTATTGACCTTTCACTAATAGCACACATTTCCCCTACTTACAGCAGTTTGTAATATTGAGTTTAACAGAATTACACCATTTGTTTTTAATTCTAATTTTCACAAAAGATCTTTCTCGCGCTGTCTGTATAGATCCAAAACATATATTATGGTTCAGTTAGACAGATGTACATATATAAAGAAATGATATAACATTGATGATATAACATTGAGAGTTTACCACCTTCATGGCAGAGCCTGGCAAGCTACCTGTGTTTTATTTGACATGCCAAAAACCAGTAACAATTATGGAACTCATTCCCACGACCTGAAGGAATGGTTTGAGGCTCTTCCTGTTCCTGGAGCCAGCTGATGCCCTTGGGTTACACTTGCTTGCAACATGGAGATGTTACTGGTGACCACTAGAGGAAATTGATGAACAGGAAGACAAGCAATACAAGTGATAACATTGATGAAGATATAGGGCATCTTTTAAAATGTTGCTTTATATTTGACTGGAGAGATATCTCAATGGGCCAAGATTTGCACCATGGACACATGTGTTAGATTTCCCACAAAGCATGACCCCCTGTTTACTGCCGGCATGGCACCTAAGCAGAGAACAAGGAACACTACTGGGTGAAGGTTCAAACAACAACAAAACACTGAAAACTTAAATTTGTTGATATATTTATGATAAAAATAAGATATCAATTGGTTCTGTTTTGGTTTGTTTCTTATGGTGGAGGGAGACACTGGCTAGTGTTCAGAGCTTACTCCTGGCTCTGTACTAAGGGATCTCTCCTGGTGGTGCTCAGAGGACCACATGTACCAGGGTTCAAACTAGGGTCTGTCATGGGCAAGGCAAGTAAGTGTCCTAACTCCTGTACTATATCAACAGTCCCCTGGGTCTTCTCTTTTTAAAATGTGTCTATAATAAAAATTTACTGTAATCTCATACGCATCAAGATGTATATTTAAATTATTCAATACATGTTTTATTATACAGAATAAAGTATCACATTCATAATCACTAACAACACTTTCATGAAAAAGTATTAAGTATTGGTAGGTCATTAAATTCACAGTAGTATTTTTTTTTCAAATTTACTGGAAACCTCCAGTTCCATCATTAAAATCAAGCTTTTAGTTATTTCCTTGATCTCCTATAGCATTTTGAAGCAAGGCTACATTATAGTTTTTAACCTCTATTTTGAAGATTTTGTGAATTTTATAACATACTCAGCCCATGTAAGGTATTATATTTGGGAAAATGTAAAACTGCATTTAAGAAAGTCTCATTAAAATTGTTTTTAAAGAAGTATAAAAACCAAATGAGGAAACAAAACATAACCCAAGGTACTATGTTTAGATACAGATCATTGATTCATTCCGTTATTTTATTACTTGTTTTTCATAGTCAGACCTTCACTTTCAGAATCCAAAGTGGATTGGTTCAGTGACTGAATTTTCAGTGATTTGTTTTAACTCTCTCACAGCTTCTCACAATTCCAAGTGATTTTACTTGAAGGCAGAGATCTTATGTTATAAAATGTACTTTCTATCTTCACAGCCAACTCACAAAGAAAATGATTTTTTCCTAGGGGGTCACATTCTGTGAATTTTGAGACATGAATTTTAAATAAATTTCTTCTTTAACTTCCTAGTATGAGAAAAAATGAGATGCATACTTAAAAACATACACACAAGAAACTTTATTTTACTTATTTACTTTTTATATTTTGATTTTTGGGTCACACCCGACAATGATCAAGGATAACTCCTGGCTCTGCACTCAGGAATTACTCCTGAGGTGCTCAGGGGACCATATGGGATGCCTGGGATCGAACCCTGGTCGGCCGCGTACAAGGCAAACGCCCTACTCGCCCGACTGTTGCTTCAGCCCCAACACACAAGGAACTTTAAAAAGGAAAAAAATAGTCCACCATTGTTCTTCTAGATAATAATGGAAGGGCTCCCTGATTTTCTTAATCCATCTGCTTAAATGTCTGATGTAGAGTTCCGGTACAGTAAGAAAGCTGCTCTGGGCTTCACCCTGAATTACCAAGACTGCTGTCGGCCTATCAGATGCTCTTTTCTGGACTCATCACTGTTAAAAATGGGGATGAGGCTGTTTTTATTTTTTAATGTCTGCCAAAAGTTAGCTGATGGCCACAAAAGTTAAATCAGTCTAGATATGTGTTCAGTGTGAAGAGCATGGATTCTCTTAAGCTGTCAAGGAGATGGAGGATGGAGGGAGCCTAATGCCGCAGAAATTGCTGGCGCTGTTGTGGGCTGAAGTCAGTTTGAAACTGATGAAGATGTGACACCAGCAATCTCAACATGTGACAGCTCAATATTGTGACAGACATATGGCTGCAAAATGAGAAAGGTGATAGCTTTGCCTTAGGAACTTTTCTTCTGTTGATCTTTCCCCAAACACTTCATTGAATTATTTTCATAGGGAAGATTTTAGAAATGTTTCTGATGCATTTTTATATATATTTTTTTGTGGATTTTGAGGCCATACCTGATGTGTTTGGGGTTTATTTCTGACTGTCTTCAGGGGTCGATCCTGATTATACTCAGGGACTACGTGTAGTACTGGAGATTCAGCCAGGACAGTCCCATCTAACTCCATTGCCTTCACCCTGTACTATCTCTCCAGTCCCAGCTGTTGTTATTTATTTCTCTTCTCCCCTCATTTAATTGGGACTTTTTACTAACACTAATAATTGTATATTTAATCTATTAAGACAGTACTCACCTTTGGTAAGTAAAATTATAAAATGCTTGTTTGGAAAAACACTTTGAAAGGACTGTGTAGTCATCTTCAAGGACTCCATAGTAATGAAATTATCATTGAATCACTAAATCATTTCTTCTATCATTTGCCAATTACAATTTTATGGGTAGGGGCACAGTAGATGGCTCCCTAGACCCTGTAGATTTTGGGGGAACTAGGTGAGTAATCAAAACAGCATCAAATAAGCAAGCAAAGCCCAAAAGAGAAAAACAATCCTGTACCCATGTGAATCTACATAATTATAATTTCTAAAGAAGAAAAGGGTAAGTTGAGATCATCATCTGTGTTGCAGGAACTGCAATGTCAAGGAGAGAAGAGGAAAATTTCACATGGCACTTGAGAATTCTGTGAAAATAAAATCATGAATTTCTTAGTTTGATAGGTACGCTCCACAATTATTAGGGAGGCAGGAGGCCAGTACCATCAGTTCATCAATACTTGACTTATAAGACCAGTCACTTTCATGCTAGGGCTAGAAAACTGAGCAGTGTTTGGGTTTTATAACATTGAAGACCACTAGGATCACAATAGTAGTGATGGGAGGGAAAAACTCTGAGGGAAAAACAGGGATTTGTGTGTGTGTGTGTGTGTGTGTGTGTGTGTGTGTGTGTTCACCATACCCTTTAGTGCTCAGGTCTCTTACTGGCTCTGCACTCAAAAATCACTCATGGCAGTTTCAGGAGAACGTATGGAGATTGAACCTTCAGCAGGACACAAGCAAGGCAAATGCCCTACCAACCTGTACTACTGCTCTGGCCCCAAGATGATTTTTTTGAAGAGAAAACATACTATGATGATATCCACTATAACCTACAATCGCCCTATACCACCACCACCACCCTATGCTGTGCTCTTCTGTTCTCGGAATAATTCAGAAAGGAAGAACATTGACCATATCTTTCATTAGGAAAAGCACAAGTGAACGGTGCAAGGACAAGTGCTTCTTCTTGGTCCATAGGTCCATCACTGAACTCAACGCCAATCTGCAGCCCTAACTAATTGTGACTGCTTCTCCTCAGAACATGCCTTCACCAGACCAAGGGAACATTTATTAAGGGTTCTCTTGTGTGAAAATTGAGAAAAGTCAAGCTGACTCTTTGTAGGAAACCTCCCACACATGCAGGGAAAAATGAAATTTTTTCCAGCTTTATGAGTCTTCTGATTTTTGTTGGCATCTATGGGATATGATGTATTATTATTTAATTCAATAATGCTTAGTGTAGCACTCTCCTTGAAGCTTCTCATCAAATATTATTTTATTGAATCTTCCTGATAATCACTTGAGGTGGGTTTATTACCAACATTTTGTCAAAGAGAAATTAGTTTGGAAAAACTCACTGACTTAGTCAACATTATCTAGCATTGTAAGTTCTAGGGCTGACTCAGAAAAAACAGAACAAATGATTTCATTATTCAGCTGTCTCTATCATTTTAGCTCTCCACAAAAAATGTTTGTTAAATGAATGCACATTTAAGAAAATATTATGCATTGAGTAATGAACTGAAAATTAAGTCTTTGTATTTGAAAAGGCAGGTCCAAACTTTTCACTGTATAACTGTCTTCCCATTGTTCATCGATTTGCTCGAGTGGGCACTAGTAACATCTCCATGAATCCTGTCACAAGCAAGTGTAGTCCAAGGGCATCTGCTTGCTCCAGGGACAGGAGGAGCCCAATACCATTCTTCAGGTCATGGAACTGAGGTCCATAAGTTTTACTAGTTTTTGGCATAACAAGTAAATAAAACATGGGTAGCTTGCCAGGCTTTGCTGTGTAGGGGGTATAGTCTCTCTCCAAACACTTGAACTATTTCGTGTGTCATTTCAGTCTGGAGATATATTCCTGAATTGATAAAAAAAAAAAGAATTCGAAAGCATACAAGCAGGATGATTCTGAGAAGCACATGCGATGCAGGGAATGCAACCAAACTTTGGAAAATCTGGTCAAGAAGCAAGGAGATGGGCAGAGAGTTTATTTTCTTCCCAAGAAGATGTTCTTTTATTCTTGTCTGTTCTGCCCATCTGTATTTGGAGATAGCTGCATTCACTCAAACTCTACTGCATGAAAGGAATGCAAAGTGTACGCAACATGGAAGGGAAGAAAGTGGAAGACAGTGCCAGTCTGTGTGTCACTTTCAATCCCACTGAAAGATTAACTCAAATGATATGAGTTTGACACTGTAACCTCATAGGCAAACGCCAATAGGAGGATTTTATGTCGCTGAAAGTGGCTTCATCATGCTAGTGTTTTCGCTGTGTTTTCTCTGATTCCTCATTCCCTGGTACCTAGCACGTCTTGTTTTCCCCCTCCAGTGGCCTGTGACTATGGAGGGTCTGAGCAATGAAGATAGCTTCATGATGAAAACCTTCAGGGAAACATATCAATTAACGAAGCTCATCAGAAGTAAGAAGTACAGCTCACTGTGCTAAAGAGCACAGAGTTTAGAATGGGAGTTGGTTTTAATCTAGACTCAGCTGCTTCTTTGCTAATTGAAATTCAATTCCTTTATCTTTGCCAAAAGCTAGTTTATTCTCTTTTCTCAACCACTGCATTTTCTTTTTACTCCTTCCATGTCCCTTTATGTCTTTTTAAAAATTATTTAATAAGGGGTAAAATGAGGAGATGGGTGAAGAAATTGTTTAAAAAGTAGGATTCCTAAAATGTTATCAAATAGAAAAAGAAATCAACCTTACCCATAGAATGTGAAATAGCAATTAAAGGAAAAGCATCAGAAATATACACATAGATATAAAGACTTACTGTGGTTTCTCAAGAAAATAAAAATCCTGATTTAAATCGTGACTTGAGTGTCCAGGAAGAGAGCTCAGAGTGCTAGTATACACACTCTCTATATGTAGTTAGCCTGGGTTCAAGCCTTCTGCAGCTCTTGGAGTAATCCCCAAATAATACGCCAGAAAGAGCCCCTGAGTACTACCAGGCAGGGTTCAAAAAGCAAAAAATTATTTTCATACATAGCTTGATCAAGCTATATGTAAGAACTCATGTTGTAAATGGAGTGAATAATTTCTAATATAGTCAAATGATGTTTTACTTGACATATAAAATTTAATATAAATTTGATATTTTCACTTTTTTTCATAATGAATGGTTTTAATGTGCTTTTGCATGAGAATCTTCTAAGAAAAACAGTAGGCTATAAAAACTAGCTAGTAATATAAATCAATAAAGAAAATAGTCTCTAAATTAAAAGAACACTTGATAGACTAAAATGGGCACAGGGCTGGATAAATAACTGTTCTTACAAATGTCTCCTTCTGCAACTGCTTATGACAGAGGGAAAATATTATTCTAAGTAATAGTTGCACTGCGATAATAAATTTATGATAATTATCTGCCAGATTGTTGCTATTTTCTCTGATAGAGAACTAGTGTGCACATTAACGTGGGTGAAAGATTTTAAGATAAATAATAAATATAAAAATGTGAAGTATGGAAGGGAAGCAGTATAAATATTGTCATTTCTATGATTTCCAATTTTTAGTGGCTCACCTAAAGACTACAGAATTTGTGCTTATATTTTAGGTTAAAAGGGATTTGACTTAGCACCACTGAGAACAGTGCCTTTTCCATACATGCATATTGAAGTGAATATATGTAGACAAATCTCTAAGCTTATTGTAGATGATAGAACATAGTTTTCAGTCTATAGATTTTCATAAATGTTTAATTTTCTCAAATGAACTATGAAAGTCATTATTCTACCTTTCAGTATGTAGAGAACATAGGGACATTTATGAAGAATTTTGAACTTTGAAAGTCTGAAATATATGATGTTTGCCATCATTTGTGCACAGTTTGTCTTGGAAATCAGTTTTATTCCTTTTGTTCATTTAATCTTTCTGTGGACAATTTAAAGAAAGAGACATCAGTGAGGTGTATGCACATAATTTTAGAATATGTTATCAAATGGCTATAAACAAAAAAAGCATTAGTCTTTGACTCACAGACCTTTCCCCTTTCCTCAAAGATTAAGGGAATCTTGCAAAGACATTCTCAGCACTAGTGTCCTAGCAAACAAAGTAATAACAAAGTCAACTAAACTGATAACTTCAACAGCTTACTAAAATTTAACATCCCCTTTCTCCTGTCTGTTTTACCCTGGTAATCCATGATAACATTCACAGCTACAATTCTGATTCTCTAAGTGAATGTCTGCTACTGAAATGAGTTTAAATCTCAGTTATAATTACAATCTTCTATAGGGAGATTTTCCTTAAGCCTTTCCTAATCCATCCCCATTTCCTGGTCTACAGACCTTATTAAATTTCTCAGCTACCCTAGGGGTTCCCAGCCTCTGGAGAGCTAAGTGATGCTCATTATTCAAGCCTTACTAAAGGAGCCCCCATTCAAATAGAAAACAAAGAACATATACACAGACATATATAAAATAGTGTGCATAAAGAACATTATAATACATGATTACTAGAACACAGTGACAGTCCAAAGAGTCATATTTCACAGGGGAAATCAGAAGATACTCTCCATCACGATAACGTCTGCCCCAGGAATAGAGGCGAAGGGTTAACAGGAGAGCAGAAGTAGGGAGAAGGAAATTCAGGTAGAAGGAACAATGCCAATAGCAGATATGAGAATAGAAGAGTGTCTGCTATTGAGGTGAATTGGTTTAGATAAGCAAAGGAGCATGGGTTTCCAGAACTTGGCACAATTGTGGAGGGTCTTTGGTGTTCTTGACCCCAGGTAAAGTGTCGCAATCGACCTGTGAAGCACCCTTTATGGTGCTGTGTTATGAAGTCAAGCAGATGTTCTTTACCCAGATGTCTATTTTAGCAGCCAGCTTCCAGAAATACTTCTTATTATGGAAAATCACACTACCCAGGAGGTCTAATTGACTCCAATGTAGGTATACAAGATATTCAGCCCAAGCCATTCTTTTTTTTTTAATTTTTATTATACCACCGTAGAGACATACAATTACAAAGGTGTTCATAATTGGTTCTTGGTAATACAGTATTCCAGCACCCATCCCTCCACCAGTGCCCCATTTCCACCACCAATGTACCCCACCCCCTCCGCCACCCCCCAGGCTTCCTCAATAGCAGGTACCCCAGTTTCCTCTCTTTCTCTCTCTGTCTCTCTCTCTGTCTCTGCATCTCTCTCCCTCTTGTTTTACACATTGTGGCTAGCCCTTCAGATATTTAGAGGTTATCACTTAGGTCTCTTCTCTTTGTGTATATTCTATGGTGAGTTTTAATCTGCCATTACCATTTCCCACATTTAGTAAAGTGCTGGTATCTATTTATATCCTATTAATGAATGCAGTCATTCTGTATCTGTCCTTTTCCTTTTGACTAATTTCACTCAGCATGATAGTCTCCATTTCCATCCATTTGCAGGTAAATTTCATAATTTCGTCTTTTCTGACAGCTGCATAGTATTCCATAGTGTAGATGAACCACAGTTTCTTTAGCCAATACTCTGTCCTCGGGCATTTAGGTTGTTTCCAGATTCTAGCTATAGTGAATAGCACATAGAGAAATAAATAGGTACAGATAGTGTTTTGCTATGTGTTTTTTGGTCTCGGGTATATTCCCAGGAGTGCTATTGCTGGATCAAATGGGAGCTCAATATCTAGTTTTCAGAGGAATGCCCATATCGTTTTCCAAAAAGGGCTGGACCAGTTGGCACTCCCACCAACAGTGGATGAGAGTCCCTTTTTTCCCCACATCCATGCCAGCACCGGTTGTTCTTGCTGTTTTGGATGTTTGCCAGTCTCTGTGGTGTGAGATGGTACCTCATTGTTGTTTTGATTTGCATCTCCCTGATGATTAAAGATGAAGAGTACTTTTTCAAATGCCTTTTTGGCCATTCGGATTTCTTCTTTTTGGAAGCTTCTGTTCATTTCTTCTCCCCATATTTTGATGGGGTTTGCTGTTTTTTTCTTGTGAAGTGCTACCAGTGCCTGATATATCCTGGATATTAACCCCTTGTCAGATGGGTATTGGGTGAATATCCTTTCCCACTCTGTGGATTGTCTTTGTATCTTGGTCACCATTTCTTTTGAGGTGTAGAAGCTTTTCAATTTTATATAATCCCATTTGTTTATCTTTGCTTCCATTTGCTTGGTCAGTGGTGTGTCGTCTTTAAAGATACTTTTAGTTTCGATGTCGTAGAGCGTTTCTCCTATGTTTTCTTCGATGTACCTTATAGATTCATGTCTGATGTTGAGATCTATAATCCATTTTGATCTGACTTTTGTGCATGGCGTTAGAAGGAGGTCTAAGTTCATTTTTTACACGTAGCTGCCCAGTTTTCCCAGCACCATTTGTTGAAGATACTTTCTTTGCTCCACTTAATATTTTTGCTCCTTTATCGAAGATTAAGTGGTTGTATATTTGAGAGTGTGTTTCAGGATATTCGGTTCTATTCCATAGGTCTATGGGTCTGTCTCTATACCAATACCACACTGTCTTAATCACAACTGCTCTGTAGTAGAGCTTGAGGTTGGGGAAAGTGATTCCTCCCATCTTCTTTTTTCCCAAGGATTGCTTTAGCTATTCGTGGGGGTTTATTATTCCATACAAATTTCAGGAGTGTTTGTTCAATTTCTTTGAGGAACATCATGGGTATCTTTATAGGGACAGCATTGAATCTGTATAAAGCTCTAGGGAGTATTACCATTTTGATAATGTTAATCCTTCCAATCCATGAGCAGGGAATGTGTCTCCATTTCCTCAGGTCTTCTTTTTATTTCCGAAGTAACGTTTTGTAGTTTTCTTTGTAGAGATCCTTTACATTCTTTGTCAAACTGATTCCTAGGTATTTGATTTTCGGGAAGAGTAAACAAACTAGAGCAAAGGGTGTCATCAATCATGAATCTAAAGTCATTAAGGTTCCCATCAAAATAAAGGAAAACCAAGAAAAATACAAGCACATAAGAAAGTCACAAAATGATAAATAAAGAAAAGGCTCAAGACAACAAAGTGACCTTTACATTCACTTTCAAAATGCCTTCAAATATCCCCAAGATTACCAAAAAGCTGATCACAAACCAGACTACCAGAGTTTCTTGGAGAGTTATCTGCTATACAGTAATTCAAAGGAGCAGGATATATGCTATTCCAAGTAGGAAGAACAGCCCTTGACGTCCACAAGTAGAGACCAGAAGTAAAACCACTTTGCAACATACCAAGTTGAAGATCCACAGCATTCATAACAGACCCACAATTTTTCCAGAAATATTTGACTACTTTTCATTTCTTTGGAAGTTTCTGCTTGGTGTTTTCTTTCTGAAGGAGTGAGACTAAAATTCCATTTGGCAATGATCATCCTGAGAATACTAGTCTAATGTTTAGCTCTATGCTGAAGGCCAGTTTTTACAGATACACAGTTCACAATGTCACCCCTGATGTATTAGCAGAATCATTTCCTGCTTAGCTCTGCATCTGATATTAACATCTGGAACCCCCGGAGCAGCATGGCTCATAGCCAGTGAGTTGTTTTCAGTATCCCAAATTCTTCATTTTCAGTTGTAACAACTCTAAATAGACATTTAAGAATGGCTACAATAAGGCCTATCCTTTACCATCTTCACTTCTCTTGTATCTGCCTTCCATGCTAGGAAACTCTACCCAAAAGTAGACATCAACTTCTACTAAATTGAATGAGAACTTTTATAAGTTGCTTTATGGATATGAAATGTTTCCCAAATTTGCCAGTTCTACTATAAACATTCTCTACCTCTGATTCAACACAATTGTATCATCCTACAAGTTCTCTTTATGGGAGCTAACCAGTATTTATAATGTACAGCTAATATATTAAACATATAGTCCACCAGAGTTGCCAATACAAACTTACTGAAATTTTTGATAACATTTTCAGGTAATATTTTATTTTTACATATTTCTGTTTTAAAGTGACCACATTTAAAAACTCTAAGACTGGTAGCAGAAAAGCTAGTATGGCATGTAAGGCATTTGCCTTGTACTCGGCCCACTTGGCATGAATTTCAAGAAACAAACAGTTCTCTGAGCACAGCTGAAGTGATCCATTGGCACAGAACAAGGAGTCAGTCCTGATCACAAGGGGTGGCCCAATATTAATACCAATACCAATACCAATACCAATACCAATACCAATACCAATCCAATACCAATATCAATACCAATACTAATACTAATACTAATACTAACACTAACACTAACACTAATACTAAATAAATAATAATACTAATACTACCGCTACCACTACCAGTACCACTACCACTGATACCGATACTGATGCTGACAATATTATTAATAACAAATACTAATATTGATACTGATACTACTACTAATACTACTACTAGTAATAATACTAATGAATACTAATACTAATATAAATAAATCTAAAGGCCTTAGCTCCAAGTTCAACTCTCTCCTTCCAGTATCTCACATCTCAGTTAAGTAGAATATTTTTAATTTTTATTATACCACCATGATATATACAATTACAAAGATGTTCATAATTGGGTCTCCTCAATACAGTGTTCTAGCACCCATCCCTCCACCAGTTCTCCATTCCCATAACCAATGTCCCCACACTCCCCCAATGCACCCCCAGCCTTAATTCAAGCCAGGAAACTATGCACTATCCATAATCCTATTTTTAAACATTTAACAGAATATGTTTAATTGAAATATGTTTAAGATAAAACAGATTTTAACACTTTCCTCTTTCCCATTATGACAGTAGAAATTACTTCAATACTGCATTATGCAACAGCTGATTAATTAAATAGCTCAGTACTTATTCTAATTACCAGGCTAGAATCACTAATCTAGATACTAGGCTAGTGACCATAGGTTCATTTCTCCCTAGAATGAGTATATAAACATGAGGAATCTGGCTTGTTACCCCATACTTGCTATATTTAAGAAGAAAAGGTCCAGCCTACCCTAGAAGTTTTCTTCTGTTTAGCTGTTCTGTAGACTCTAATATTACTTATATGCATTAAGCATGCCCCTTCTCATACCTCTACCATTGTTTCTTTACCTGGTTTTATTGATTTGCCCTTATTATTACTGTGCCTCCATTTCTCACTTCGTTCAGCCAACTCCCATCCCTTTGTGAAGCCTTTGCTAAGACAGTTATCAATCTCTAATTCATTTTTTCTATAAAATGTATCAACATCCACAGGACAGAGAGAATATAGCAGGTAAGGCTCTTGCTTTTCATGCAATCTACCTCTGTTTGTTCCTCAGCACCACATGCTTCATCAGCACCACTAGGAACCACTTCTGAGTATAGAGGTGGGAGTTACTCAATAGAAGAAGAGGGAGAAGGAGGAGGAGGAGGAGGAGAAGGAGGGGGAGGATAAGAAGGAGGAGAAGGAGGAGAAGGAGGAGGAGAATGAGAAGGAGGAGGAGGAGGAGGAGGAGGAGAAGGAGAAGAGAAGAAGGAGAAGGAGGAGAAGGAGGAGAAGAGAAGGAGGAGAAGGAGAAGAATGAAGAAAGAAAGAAAGAAAGAAAGAAAGAAAGAAAGAAAGAAAGAAAGAAAGAAAGAAAGAAAGAAAGAAAGAAAGAAAGAAAGAAAGAAAGAAAGAAAGAAAGAAAGAAAGAAAGAAAGAAAGAAAGAAAGAAAGAAAGAAGAAAGAAAGAAAGAAAGAAAGAAAGAAAGAAAGAAAGAAAGAGAGAGAGAGAGAGAGAGAGAGAGAGAAAGAAAGAAAGAAAGAAAGAAAGAAAGAAAGAAAGAAAGAAAGAAAGAAAGAAAGAAAGAAAGAAAGAGAAAGAAAGAAAGAAGAAACTTATGCAGCTTAGTATTTATACACTTATGTTTCACTTTCTTTCAACTGCTGTTTTCCCACTAAAATGTAGACTGATAGCCATACTCTGTGGTATTTGTATTGGTGTTTTTTTTGTTATATGTCCCAATGACAAGAATAGTGTCTGATTCATATTTTGCAATAATAAATAATAGCAGAATGATTGAATTAATTAACACGTGCTAAACAGCAAATTTAGAAAATATAAATGTTGACATTGGACCCAATTCTCTCTCTAGAACTTACTGATTTTTCACCTTATGTTTATTAGTCTTTTTAGACATGGTCTCATATACCTTCATCTGAAAAACAGAAATAATGCTAAGAATAATCAAGTGATATTATGTGAAAAGTCTAGGACATAGTAGACATTAAACAGATGGTGGCTGCTATTATTGTTATTAAAATAGAATATTTAACAATCTGTGGGATGCTTTTTAATCTTAGTTAAGTGGAATCATTTCTACTTTTATCCCCAAGAGTAAAAGCACATGAATCCAATTTAAAAATATAGAATAAGTAAAAATATCCAGCTCAGAGCCCGGTCCATAGAAAACCTATCATAAAAGATTGATTATCTTTCCTTGTAGTTAAAGAAGCACTGTATCACTGTCTTCCCGTTCATCATCGATTTGTTCAAGTGGGCCCCAGTAACATCTCCATATGTCCTGTTTCATGCTAGTAGAGTCCAAGGGCCTCTGCTTGGTCCAGGAACATAAAGAGCCTCAATCCTCATTTTTGTTTTATTTTTTTCTCTATACTAAATTTACTGACTTCAAAAACTGATCAGCATCATGGGGCATTAGAAGGAATTTGTAAATGTTAAGACTTAATCACCATATTGCCAAAATAGTGATTTCTCAAAGGCTTTCCTATTTGGTTTTTAAACTTTGGGTGACTAAGAGTGAATATTTGTAAAGGCAGACTAAGGGTGTCTAGATACCCAAGTGTGGGCCCTTCTCAAAAACATTTATTTCTCAGGACCGGAATGATAGTACAATGGCAGAGCATTTGCCCAGCATGCTGCTGACCAGGGTTTGATCCTCGTCATCCCATATGGTCCCTGAGCACCACCAGGAGCAATTCCTGAGTGCAGAGTCAGGAGTAATCCCTGGGCATTGCCATCTATGCCCTCCAAAACAAAATAAATAATAGGGCCGGAGGCGATATCCCAGCGGGTAGGGCATTTGCCTTGCACGTGGCCTGCCCATGCCGGCCCGGGTTCGATCCCTGGCATCCCATATGGTCCCCTGAGCACTGCCAGGAGTAATTCCTGAGTGTAGAGCCAGGAGTAACCCCTGAGCATTGCGGGTGTGACCCAAAAAAGCAAAAAAAAAAAATAGATAAATAAAATTAAAAAATATTTCTCAACATCAAGAAAATTCTTAAGGCTTCACTTGTTTTATTTTCTATCACACACATGGGATCTTCTAGAACTTATCTTCCAGTCTGCTTCTACCTAAAAATAAGCAAGGCTTTGTTTTCATTATTGGAAGGAGATATACTTTTCTTTTCCATGGAAATCAATGTCTGTTAGCACAAATCTATTTCCCAAATCACAGGAAACATCACAGGACCTTATCATTTTTGTTCTAGAGCCCGTTTACCCCAGCTTGCATGAGAATATTCTTTACATCTCTTCCTCAATATATTCACTGACATAATGCTAGTAGTTAAAATGGGTCACGGGTGGAGTATTTATACCACAAATAGGGAAACCTTGTTCTTTTCTTTTTGTCTCTCTCACAGAGAACTGTTTTTCCAGCACATCACAATTTCTACTTTGTATTTCCAAGCTTTGAAATAAATATTCACTCATTCAACAATTTGTTATTGCTTTGTTTTCTCTGAGCAAGGCACTCAGCTTAGGAGTTATTCTCCAAAGTAGATGGACACCATTTAGATGAACAGAATATTTGTCTCAAATTGTTTCACTGCTTTGAAATTTCTTATTTCTGGTTTGGTATTTTGAACAGTAAATGTGCACTATTAAATGTTTTGCTTCACTGGAAAAGTATTTATTGTGTTTGCAACATGAACATGGTTTCAAAGATGTAAGATATGGAAAATCAAGCACAAGGAATTTCCATTGTATTTAGCACATTTTTTACTGTGGGGGGTGTTAAAAAAACAGAGGTACTCCAATAATGATTACATTGCCTACTGACATAGGAGCAAAGATCTTTGCACACTGGGACTGTTGTTTTTCTTCAAAAGGTGCTTCAAATACACCTGGAAACTTCTGAAGTTATGTTTGACAAGTTGGAATATGGCAAGAAGATTAAATGACTCTGATCGTGTCACCTCCCAGCCCTCAAGGAGATCAGTGATGGCAGAACAGATAAAAAGGGTTAATTCTTGTATTATAGCTCATAAAAACTGCAAAATCATCATCAGGGTGATGAAAATTTATGATAAGATTAGGATGATGGCAATTTATGAAACAATGTTTTTAGCGTGCAGTCTTTTGATGTCTTTAAATATTCATTTAGTTTTTCCATTTTGAAGTTAGCTTTGAGACTTAAATGAATATTTGGTTAGATTTTCTTATGGGCACACACTCCCCCACTCATTGTATGTGAGTCAAAGTCCAGTCCTCTTTCACTTTACTGAGTTTGAAAGAAAAAATTGTTTGGAATTAATATTGTAGAATACAAATTTTAGGATTTATTATTTTCCATAAACTTTACCTCCAATGTCTGTTACCTTTAAAAATACACACATGTATACACACATAATATTTTATATGTATATATGATAAAATACATAATGCACATCATATATATTTATTCATATACAAAGTTTATAATAGACCTAAAGAAACACAATTGAGGCTTGTCTATTTTTATTTCCAAAAGAAAGGCAAAGAAAATATACTATATTTTTAGCAGATTATGGCATGGGAATCTCTCTGCTTTAGCAGCGTGAATTTAGTTTTTGCTTGTTTTGACTTTTTCTTATCAAAGCGATTGCTATCATTTTGTCTTCTTTATTATTTTCCTTGTATCGGAGGTAGATTCCCAACAGGTACTTAGGAAACCAGGAAGCCTTTTCAGAGACTTAGATTCCACTGGGCTTAGTCAAATGCCAGGATGCAAGCATGCAGAGCGGCTCAGATACTGCAGTATCAGAGATAACCTGGGTCACTCTGGTAGCGATCAGGGTGTGAGAAACTTTTAAGGGCTGTGCCTGATAGTTTTCATGGAACCTTATGGTGTTGGCATGGAAGTGATTTGCACACATGCAAGACAAGGACCTTAACCTCTGCACTTTTTCTGAGGCCTGGAGTCCAAGGTTTTAGTCATAAAACTTAATTTCTGAAAACAACTATATGTTTGTAATAAATATAATAAAATCATATGAGAAAACCGATAATAACATGATAACATCTAAACCTTAAAACTCTGTGTAAACATCAGAACCTACAGAACAGAGTAGGATTGTTTTTGTTAATGTAGATTATTTCATGTTTACTGTTAGTGATAAACGAATCACTTTAGTTCATGGGAACCACAGGCCATACGTCTTAGAATATTACCATATCGTTCAAAATTCTTTGAAGTTTTAAGGCTATGACCACTGAGTTTACTTTCCTTCATAGGGAACTGATTTCCATGAAACATGGTGTGCCAAGAATAGAGTCTATTTCGGTGTGCTATTCTTATTCTTATCCTTCGCTGAAAATTGTCTAAGTACAACTCACCCTACTTCAAACTTCACTTGCTTCTATTTTTCTACAGTACTCGTCACTGATGGAACTTTTCTTCACAAAAGGCAAACTTCTTACTAAGAAATCAACCAAAAGACTGTGCCTTCACTAAACTGATCATGTAACTAACTATTTTCTATTAGAAATACTCTAAGTTTGCTCCTGCCTTATCAAACACAAAGGTGATGTGTGCCAAGTATTTGTGGTGTAGGTCAGAAAGTCCTTTAATCTGACTGTGATAAATAAGAGTTTTATCACAGTGCCTTTGGAGAAAGCCCATTGCCTTGCATTTGCATGATGTGTTTCTGGCATAACTGACTTCAAGGCACTAAGATTTATAGATGCTTTCCGTCTGATTCCTACTGGTTCTTGAAGACTGATATTTTCCCCTGTCCAGATATAGGAAACTCAGTTAACTGTACTTCTTTCTGCCTATCTAGGGTGTTATATTTATGAACAATGCTTCCTTTTCAGGCAACTGAAAACACATTGCTTATGTGACCTCCAGCCCCAAAGACTTTATAATAAAGCGACGAAATTCTGAGTCTTCCTTGAGTTATGTTTTAAATTAGCATTGATACTTATCTTGAAGAACAGAATGCTAAATCACCTCAACAGGACATGTTTTTTTGGAAATTTATTCCTGTTGTTTATTTTTTCCTTTGTGTAATGAAGTCATTAAGACCAACATTGCTCAGAGACAACATATCTCTCTGTATATGAATGATAATGCATGAAGCAGTTGAGACTGACATTTGGGATGAGTTTGTATAAGGGGATAGAGAGAATACTTGATCTTATACTTTAAAGTATAAGAGAAAAAGGATGTTTATCATTTCCCTGTGTTTATGCAAATCAATATTATTGAGCCTATCTATTCTTAGGGATAAAGTATTAACAAATTGGCTAAAACGATGAGATTTGAAAACACTTTTAACTATAAATGTTATGGAACTGCGTCTGCTGCAGAATACTTTTTAAAATAAGACATTATTTCACAGAAGCTCAAAGTGTTCTTTCCCTCGCTAAACTCTACAGCAAGTCATGTATGATGACTAATGTGCCGCATTAGGCGCTAGAAGCAGACAGATGAACAAGGCCCTGCCTTGTTTTGATCAGATGAACGATCACTTTTTTTACCCTGTGTATTACTGTTATGGTAATGTCATTCGATTTTAGTACCATTAATGGTTTTGATGCAATTTGGTATTTAGGCCTGTATCATAAATATGTATATTTATCCCTCCTCATTGTTGGACATATTATTGAACATGTAGGAGCTTTGTTGTATTTGCTCTATCAATTTAGTTAATTAGTATATTTCCAAGCGGAAAGTCTATTTTTTTCTTTCTCCTTTGCATCCCATTAAGTGCAATTAAGTAGCCTGGATTACATAGTGCTTTTCTCACTCTCTATTCCTCTCTCTCTGTTAAAGAAATGCATATATACACACAAAGAAAAACAAAATAAATATATACCTATATCTATATATCGGTAGCTATATATATATATATATATAAATATATATATTTATCTATGTGTTGATATATTGATAGATTGATATAGATAGATATAAATATTTATATAGTAGAGGACTGTGGAAATAATACTGGAATTAAGACGCTTGTTTTCATGCAATTCTCCACAGTTCAAGTCCATAAATTTAGTGTTTCCCAGAGCACTGCCAGGAGTAACCTGCAATACAGAGTCAAAAGTAACACTAGAATACTGTTGTGCGGTATAATCTTCTATCACTGCAATAGAAAAGAAGACCCAGAGAAGTGGATAATATAAAGAAAACTCTCTATGTAATTTATATTCAAGTAATGACATACTAATATAATTCTGTTTTTTTCTTCCTGTGTCCCAGGCTTGAAGTAGAAGGAGTCAACACAGAAAGCATACACAAGAAAATAATAAGGAACAAAAAAATTATTTTTCCCCATGCAAAAAAAGAAAAAAATGTTCCCTAAGAGCAAGACCCTCCACAGTTGATAATATTGTCTCTGATTTGACTCTTGCTCTGTGAACACCCAGCACCAATGAACTCAATGGCAGTTAGCTATATATTCGCACCAGGCAGACCGGAATTCTCTAAGCTACTTCCATGGTTACAACTTTGCCAATATCCAGCTGCCATAGGCCCACAGACTGATAGATCAACTGCAACTGCCAGTACTCACACAGGTAAGGTCCTTGTTGCTAGCTCAGGCGTTGATGCTTGTTACAGATACATATGTGTGTCTATAACTGGTTTCTACCCAGCATAAAGTATATTGCATCCAACCCTGCAGCTGAGAATCGCTATCTTTGCATGCCCTTCTATCTGCTAGAATTCTAAGCTCCTGTAAGCCCTCTCCACAAGCCGCCACCCTTCACTTTGCTGCCACTGAGTATTTGCTACAATATTCACTATTGTTAATACTGTAGGTTCTGGTAACCTAAACTCCTAGGATTGGAGTCCCAGATCCAGGGATATCACATGCCCTCATTTAGTGCACTGCATCATTAGACTGAGTGTCACAAGGCACACGGTTCCACAACACACCCAGTGTCACAGCACATTCTCTCCAAGGCTAACTGTCTTTCTACCTCAAAATCAATCCATATAATCTGCAGAGACATATGTTTACTGCCTCAATCATACCCACACACAAAATAAAGGCGAATGCAATATATTTCAGATACCAGAGTTGAAAACTCATTATTTTATATAAAAGTAGTCACTGCATTACACTGCATTAAATAATTTTAGTTTACATAATCTAAAATGATATAGCAGTCAATCATCAGAATTTAATTTGATTGATTTTGTTTTTGATCATTCTATTTGCCATTCCCTTAAGTTTTCCTGGAGAAAACTCTATGCTGTAAATTTGTTATGTTCATGTTTAAAGGGTAGCCTGGGAAGAGTGGGAGGGTTAAGGGGGCCATTGCTTTAGGGAAGGTCATTTGGTGGTGGTACTGGTGTGGGAGCAATCCCACCAGTAATAGGATTTATTATATATATATATATATGTATATGTATACATATATATATGTATACATATCATATAAATAAACTTTTGCCAAAAATATAAAATCTAAAGCAAACAAAACACAAAAACAAAGTAAATGCCACACAAGACATCAGGGACCACAGAGAACCAGGAAAACAGGGATACAGCTAAAAGAGCACAGCCAACAACCAGTGACTAACTGACTCCAAAGAAATAGAGATGCCATTGTTGCTTCACAAATAATTGCTTCACGAATGATCAGACTCCCAAGAAAGATTGCAATAACACCACTGAATGAAGAAAAAAAAAACATATTGGAACAAAAGAAAACCTCCTGCAGAGATGAATGAAAAATGGAGCAGAAATTTTGAAGAAATTACAAAAAAGTCCTCAACACCATGAATCATCAGGGAAGTGCAAGTCAAATCACATTTATCATAGCATTTTCCAGCTGAAAAATCAAAGAGAGATGATGCTTCACATAAGAGATAGCACAGTGGTTAGGAGAATACACAGCATATGTTAGACCAGGGTTTGATTCCTACTACTACAGAGTCTCATCCGCATTGCCTGTGCAATTCTGCATATGCCCAACACTATAAGAGAGTCAGGGACCTTTGGTATCTCTGGCTATAAGCAGCATCTCATCTTTAGGTCTTTGCACTGAATTACTAACCTCAATGGCTGAGAATCACTAATGAGGTCTCTGTGCTTGGGAGTCTTCCCCCATTAAAAATAAAAAGAGCCAAGAGGAAACAATGGAGCGCTAAGAGCTGAATAATGGGATAATGAGATAAGGAAAGCTGAATAATGAGATAAGGAAAGTTTTCTCTATGTAAACACACATAGGTATGTTAGAAAGCATTAGGTAAAGTAAAATATGAGATGTTTAAATCATAAAATATGAATCTGCCAATTGTGGCAACATAGATGAATCTTAAAGGAATCACATAAAATGCAAATACCCAGTTGAACTTAGAGAATAGTATACTAGTGTGTTGATTGACTATTATCAGTATCTGGGGGTTGAAATAATGGGGCAGATTTGTTAAAGCCATAGACTTTTTTCTAAAAAGATCACTAAGCTTTAGTGATCTAATTTAGAGTCTGGTGACTATAGTTACGCATTGTATTAGTCCCCCCAATTTATTTAAACACTATGGTTTACAAAGTTGTTCCTGATGACTTGTTACAGGCATTCAATATCCCAACACCATTCTCACCACCACAATCACCTTCCCTCCACTGTTGTTTCCATTTATTCAATAACTCCTCAAGTCTACCCCCATAGCAGGTTCACAATAATTTGTTTCTTATTGCTTGTTATCACTAAATGGATGATGGAATGACCAAAACTATTCAGTAAAATAAAATTTGTGAAAATTGTTTTATCTCACGAGGCAGGCATCATGTCCTCATCTGAGGATTTACTAAGCTGTTGTTGCAAGTTTAGACTTCTGTGTTAATGTATTTGTTCATTGAGATTAGGTGGCTTCTACATTATATTTCAATCAAATCTCATACAGTCCTACTGGAGTCTTGTAGAATTTGAAGATGTTGTGACTGTGCGGTGCAGAAAATCCAGAATATTTACTGGGCAGTCCAGCTGGAAGCATGGTGACAGCTGTTGGAGTGGAAATGTGACTGCCAGGGTTTGTTTGGCAGGACACTTGACATTCTCTCCTCCTGTGATCGCCCTGGAAGTCTCGGACAGCACCAGGTATCTGAGAAATTTTTTCAGCTAATTGATCTGTTTTGAGATTTATTTATGAGTCTCTGGAACAAGGCTGTTAGATGAGTTTCTGCATTAGACAGTATTGCTGAAAGTAGATATTAAATGTTCTTACCATGCCAACAAAATGGTAATTATATAAACTAACTAATCTTAATGTAGTTAACTCCTCACAATGTATCTACAAAATTACTTCCACAGTGCACATGCTTGAATTTACATAGCATATTAAATATCAATAATAACTCAAGGTGGGAAAAAAATCCCTAAATATGGAGCATTGTGCAAGTCAATGAACTTTTTTTTTGCTTCTTTTTTGGGAGGGGAGGTGAAACCCAGCAATGCTCAGGGGGTTAATCCTGACTGCACTCAGAAGTTACTCCTGTCATTTCTTGGGGACTGTTGCAGGACTCCTAAGGGCTGCTGCATCTGCTCTGGATTGCCTCCCGCAGATCACTCCGTAGAAGGGGTAGTCTAAATGTGGCAGTTTATCCGACCATGTATGCTGTACTAGCTGGTAAAATATTCTCCCATGTATCACAATCATCGTGGGACTAGCTAGATCTTACCAGCATATTAGCCTGGCACGTAAGGACACCTAATATTAGACCAGAGAGAAATGCTGTTTGCTTCCAAACAAACAAGCATGGCTCCTGAAAAAATAAAACTACAATGAAGTAGAGGAGACTTGTGAAGGCTTGGAGAAATATTTAACTGGCATTGGTGTTGATCTTTGGTACAGTGACATGCCATCTCAGAAACCCCCTCTACATTTCAAAGGCCTTCCCTTCCAGGCTCAAAACATTAGCACAGTAAAGGCCCTAGGTGAGATGCAGGGAGGGGTTACCTAGGCATTGCCTCCCTGCTTTCCATAACAATGGGAGGGAAGGTCTGGTGGGGGGGGTATAAACTTGCTGGTTCCCGCCTCCTGGGCTTTTCTTCCCGGTGGGAATCTCGCCGTAAGCGTTTCCCTTGGAAGTTATACCGTGGTGGTCGCCATCTTGGCCTACACGTGGCTGGGGTTCTAGCCTGGATCTAAGCATCGGGTTTTTCCTTTTGCTGTTTGTATGCCTGAACCTGTGATAAGTAAAGTCTTTTAAAACCTCTCGGATCCCTGGTGTTCATCCATTCCTCGCCGGCCGGGTAGAAGGGAACTCGCTCCCGGCCTGTCGGGGCCCTGGGGAGCGCCCTGACATGGGACCATATGGAATGCTGGAGATCAAACCCAGGTTGGCCACATGCAAGTCAAATGCCCTGCCCACTGTGCTACTGCTCAGGCCCCTCACTGAACTTTGGGTGTAAACAAAAATATGTTCACAAAAAGTGTTGTAGATAAGTGGTTTTAGAACGTTTATCTACAATTATAAATATTAACTTCAAAATGGAAACAATGAAAATATCCTTAGACAGGGGAATGCTGAACAGTTGTGTTCCTTAACTTGAAATACTACCCAATTAAAAACAACTTGGATGACTTTCCCAACAAATATGTTGAATGAAAAATGACAAACAACACATTGCATAATCTTTGATTCCATTTATATAACAATCCTATAATAACAAAATCATAGAAAACGAAAGCCCGCCATTAGCCTTTTCCTACCTGACAAAGAAAGTGGGAAGTAGGAGTAGAGCATTTGTAACTCTAGGAAGGCAATAAGAGGTAACCTTATGGCAATAGAAAGATTCTTGATGGCATTGGCACCATCCTAATCTTACTATACCTTGAGTATAGCTTATAAAACAGCACCATCAGAGGTAACAGAGAACTGATCACTATAGACATACCCTGCTCTTTTTTAAAGATGCATACTAATTTAGAATCATTAAAAAAAACAAATTTAACATTTAACAAAACAAATCTGAGGATATATCAGACAATGAATGCTCAGTCTTGATCTTATCAGTGTTTGGTAACAATTTGTGGCACCATCAATGAAACCATGGTTGACCATGTTAAAGGCAAGTGCCTAGTCACTGTATCATCTCACTGCTTCAACCATAAATTTTTGAACAAAAAATTCAGTCATCAATAATTCAGTCATCTATAATTTCATATGCAATTATTTTATATCTTACATAGCACTCACAAGTATGACCTCAGCAGGTTTTTTTAAATTTATTTATTTACTTATTTATTTTGCTCAGGGGTTACTCCTGGCTCTGCACTCAGGAATTACTCCTGGCATTGCTCAGGGGACCATATGGGATGCCGGGATCGAACCCGGGCCGGCATGGGCCAGCCGCGTGCAAAGCAAACACCCTACCCGCTGGGCTAGCACTCCGGCCCCTGACCTCAGCAGATTTTTAAGAAAAACTCTCCAGTTTATCACCAAAGTACTTCTATGACTTTGCTTTCTATTGCATTCCCTTTCAAGCCATTATCTCATGTCACTTGAGAAAATCAAGAGTGACGCTAGTTCAAATGTCAGTCATATAACTAAGTTAAGTAAAAACCTTAGCCTCAGTGGGCAGATTAGTTGAGCCAGACTTATTTTTTCTTTTGAATTTTTAAACAAACACAAATCTCTAAAGACGTAAACACATGTGCAGGAATATTTTGGGCCAGAGAGTTAGTAGTATAGGTAAGGCACTTGCCTCACATCTATCCTATCCAGGTCCAAACTCCAGTACCACATTTTTCCCTTGAGTAACTCTAGGACTGCTCTCTGGGCATAGAGCCAAGATCACAGTCAGGTATAACCCAAAAAAATAAATGAAAAAAAACCAAAAAGCAAAAACCAAGGAATGTTCTGTGTGTTGACTGCTCTCTATTCATCATTGTCATCCTCTAGGTTGTTTTGAGGTTCTAGGTCTGGATCTCCACAAAGTCTCTTTGACATCTGGTTCCTGTTGATGTCAAGAGGTAGAACTAGAGAGAGACTAAAAGTTCCAAGGGAAGTAAAAACTTAATTCCTTTTCCAGAGAGTAAAATGCAGCAAAGGAGTCACGCACAGTTTATATTTGCATTTTTAATTACACTCTCAGACACAGGCTTATTGTTTCCCCTCATCCGGTTATCTAACAGCATTGATGTAATGTCCTACTAACTCCTCCTTAGAGGCATGGTTCCAGATCTGCCTGTGAAACCCCTTATAATTCAGGAAGCTGAAATAATGGCTGAGCAGCATCCATCTCAAATCTTTGAGGACCAGCATCGTGTGATCCCCAGTTTGAGTTAGCCATAACTCTCCTCAGAGACAGACATGTCAGACCAATCAAGTCGCCATGAGCTTCTTATGTTCTATTTCTTCATTGGAGGTCACAGCCTGAAAGAGTTGTCTATATTTCACTCCACAACAGCCCCTCCTTCCATATTTCAAATTAGAATCTTTTCAGAAGCATGCCTACTATCCCTGATGTCATAAGAGCCTCTCCCTGCAGGGACCAGCCTCTAAAATGGAATATCTGGTTAAATATTCTTAACACAGTCTGTTAAAATAACTATAGAGACCATGAGGGGGAAATTTAAAGAAGGAACCAGAAAAGAAATAACTCTAAGATTAAATTATAAACGGAAGACTTAGGGAGGTAGAGATGAGGTAAGAAAGAGAAGAAAAAGAACATAAGAACATGACATGGAAATTCAAAGAGAAGAATAGTTGTGAACAGGATTAGCTGTCTTGTTGCTCCCTAGAACTAGAATGATATACACCCACCTAGGGGCTGCAGAGATTATAGTAGGGCGGGTGCTTGCCTGGTACAAAATCAGCCCAGGTTTAATACCCAGCGCCCATAACTTCCCCAAGCACTACCTGAATGCAGAGCCAGGAGTAATCCCTGAGCATCAGTGGGTGTGGCCCAAAACAAAATAAAATTGAAAGAATCTCTGAGAATTCATCTTCATGTTGTCTTGCTTTCTAATTACCCTGTTTCAACAAGTTCATTTACATTATCAGAATAATTATTTTACTACTCCACCATGAGTTTTTTTTTTTGGGGGGTGTTTCTTTTGGGTCACACCTAAAATGCTCAGGAGATACTCCTGGCTCTGCACTCAGGAGTTACTCCTGGCGGTGTATTTGGGGCCATTTGGGATGCGGGAATCAAACTGGATGCCTGCATACAAGGCAAACACCCTGCCCACTGGACTATCTCTCTGGCCCCTCCATTATGAATTTTGGGCTTTATTCTCTACAACAAAAGACCCTAAAGGTGAGCAACTACCAACATGCTAATGTTGGAGGGATTAAAATTAGAGGCAATGAAAAAGAGAGTGTTGCAAGTGTGAAAAACCTGGTTCCTATTCCTGAGAATGCAGGAATTCCTATGTCTTACTGTTGCCTCCTCATCTTCAGAGAGCATTTTACAGGTGTAAAGGCATCTCAGCATCTAGTTCTTATGTGACTCCCTAAACAGAGTGGGCTCCAGGGCACCTGGCATGTCTTTACCTTCATTGACATAAGATGAAGAACTTGTGCAAGAAGGAAAATTTTGCTTCTGGGAAATCTTTGACTCATAAATTCAAGACAAATAGCTATGCAATCCAAAGAGACCAAAAAAAAAAAAAACTAACAGGAAAATATACGAACATTCCTCCTGCTATGGCTCCAGGTTCTTACCAAATTTCTACTCCAGAATGAATATATAAAACAGCATATGGATTTCAATGTTTTCCAAGTAGACACATAAAACTTAGATACAATTTAATGTCACTGTACTATGATTTTCCTTCCCCCTTTTCAAATCTGTGGTTCCCTACAGGTGAACGAATAAATTTCCACTGGTACAGTGCAGGAAAACTACTATCTGGAGGTTCTGTGCCTTTGACCATTGTGGAGACAACATTTAGCGACGGAGCATGCCATAACCAACACCCCATTCATAAACAGCTCCCTGTGTGAGTCACCTGGACTTTTTACTCTTCCTGACTGGTTCACACACATGAAGTTCCACTTTCTCAATAGCCCAACAGTCTCTACTGTCCTGCTGTCACATCAAGCTTCCCAAGCTCACCAGGTTTTCAAAGGGAGAATGAAAAGCCAGCTACCTTTCCTAAACACTTTGTTCCATATTAATGACCTATCTGCTGCCCTGGTCTTTAAAAAAAGACAGAGGAGCATCACCATTTGTCTGCTTGTTTTATTCTCAACCCTGGGCAGACCAATCTGCCACTCTTTCAACTCCCTGGGCAGTGCAAAGAAACATCTGCTCCAGGAGCAGTCTGCCCCCCGCCCCTCTGCATAAATCACTGCTAGTAAAAGTTTTATGAGGTAGGTACTTTTCCTCCTGCTTCCTCCCTTTGTAAATGACTAAAGCCCAAATGAACAAGATGAAATGGCCAGACATTTAGCCATATGTTGGTATCCACATGTGTACATTTGGGAGGGAAGAGAAGCTGTCAGCTGTACCGAAGGAACATTATAATCATCTGAAATGTAATTAACAACCCCACAGTCGTTGAATCTTTGAAGAATTTTAATGCAGTAAATTAGACCTCTCACTTACCTGCAGCAAATTGTTCATGGACCAGTTTGTCTGTTTGTAAAAGTTGAATCCGGTCAATTTATGGAGACTCCAAAGCAGTCAGGATGTTTCCATATTGTTAGTCCACATCCGTTATCTTGTTCTTTCAGTAGCCCCTTTATAAAGCAAAAGAAGATGCTGAGATATATATACAATAGCTCAATAGATTTAATACATGAACACACTAAAACAACTTTAGCCATGCTTATGATTTGTATAAGGGAAAGTGACTATTTTGCTCTTAAAAATCATACTGCATATCAAAACTGGAGATAAAGTTGATAGGACATTTTCTTGAACAAAGTTGCTCTGGGTTTGATCCCTAGCACCCTAGAGAATTCCCCAAGCTCACCAGAGAGAAACCTGAGCACAGAGTCATGAGCATCCCAAGACAAATCATAATGTTCATCAATGTAGTTTTACATCAATAACTTAATTTAGGGGAAATCAGGAGAACAATAAAGGCTTGATGAAAGATTTTTATATAACATATAAATCATATAAGTTAATATAATGGGTTATATGAAAATAGACATGACCTGAAAAGTTTAAAAAATTAAGGTAAGTTACTACAAGTCTAGCACTGGTTTAATTTCTTATATACTTAATCTTCACATAAATAAACTTAATCAACACAATGGCCTTTTAAATAGGTCCTCCCTATCTGCATGGCACATGTTTTTATTAACTTCTTTCAGATCACTGTGGAAAGACATATGGTCAAAGTGATCAGAATTCAAGACCAAAAAGACAAATCTATGGTCTTACACTCTGCCTTATTCATGTACTGGAAAGGACGATAGACAATCATCATGCTTTTGCTGTTATCAATATAAAACAACAACCATGACAACAACACAGTTCTCCTATTGACTCTTTCTAGGGAAGATGAAAAAGAAGGATGTGGGAATTCTATTATGGTGAATTCCAAGTAAATATTGATTATATGAATGATGTAATGATGTATTATCGTTCTGGTAAAATTATTTAAACATATTGCCTTTTCTTCCTTCATCAGCATTGCTTTGGCCTAAATTATATGTCTAGTTTAAATTGCAACCCATTTATTAAACTGTACAAACTCATTTCATGCATATATGTTCCCATATTATGACTTAACCCTTGTATTACCCATTTTATATTAAGACATCATCAAACATGGCACTCTTTCTCAATATCCCACATGATGTAACATATTATCAGAGCAAAAAGCCAAGGGACCCAGTGCTCCAGAAATTGATCAGGATAGCAAACCCTTTATTCCTCATCCTGAAACAACTTTCCTCTTTTGGAATAAGCTGTCAAAGATTCCAGTTAGAAAAACACTGTATCTTTGTCAAAATCTCTCAGTAAAATACTTGTGAGACAAATATTATCTCAGTATTTTCTTACCTTGTTCAAGAAAATGTACCTCCCTTCCCAGCATCTTTCAATCATTAGTTTGAAAAAAAAAAACAAATAGTATCAGAAGGGCCCTCTTGACACAAATTTAAGAATAAACACCCTTTGTTAATTTTGCCTCAGAGTTGGTTTTGCTCATTGTCATTCTGTGCTATTACAGGAATTCCCCTTAGGATAATATCTAACTCTAGAGAGAAATGTATAAATTTGTTCAGCAATTTGCAGAATCCTTTAGCACATGGTAAAGAAATGCAATAGTGCTGAGAGCAAAAGCCAAGGGCAGATAGCCTGAAATTCATGAGAGGATGAGTCTCAAATCTATAAAATAGTTTAGGTAATTATGTGAGTTCCAACTGATGCATTTTTAAGTATTCACAAAACACGTAATGTATTTGTCATTATTTAATTGCTTTATATTAAAGAAACTGATAGAATGATAGAAGGCTAGATACATATTAGTGATTTACTATATGATCCCCAAATCTAAACAACTTGGGGAAATAGATGCAAAAATCCATGATTTTTTACCATTTTTACCCCCACTTACCAAAAAAAAAAAAAGCCTTGTAAATTCCTTTGATGCTTTCCCATTTCTTCTCCTGTTTATTTTATTTTTTTTAACTATTTCTGTTTGGAGTTGGGAGTCCTAAGTGGTGCTCAGCTCCCAGCATGGCTTGTAGGGGATTGTTCCTGATTGAACTCAGTAGTTACAGTGTTGGTACTTGAACCCAGACTTTACCCGCACAAGGCAAGATCACTATCACTGAACCACATCCTCTACTTTGCCTTTGTGAGAGGGGCCACAGAGATAGTACACAGGTTTAACATGCTTGCTTCGAACAAGGTTAATCTGGGTTTGAATCCAAGCATTGCATATGGCCTACACCATAGCCAGGGGTAATCTCTGAGCAATAGAGTAAGCTCTGAATGCTGTGGAGTGTTGCCCCCAAAACAAAGCAAAAGCTGATGGAAGGTCCTAACTAGGTATGATCATATACTAAGTTCATTTTAGATCATCAAAACCTTTCTTTTCTCAAGGCTGCATTCTGGAATCAGCTGCCGGAGTGTGACACGTGAATTGGGAATAATTGTATAGGCCAAGTCCAGCAGAAGGTATGACAGACCTCTAGTTGTGGGTCCTGTTTTATGTATCACCTAACAGGTCATGTTCTCTTGACTTCTTTCTCCAATTCAACAGAAAATGGTGACACGTTGTTTACAACTAATTTCTTCCTTTTTTGCTTCTATAGAAAAAAAATTTGAATGCTGTAAAACTTTACATAAATTTTGTTCTGCCTAGCAGCAGTTTGACTGAATTCTCCTCTACTGTGAATTGTTAGTTTTACCTGTCTTGGGCACATAAATTCTTCACTTGCTTTATGAAATTGTTCAAATAGATGCCAATGGTATTTTGTTCTTCACTCTCAGAACTTACTCTATATCACTATCTATCACTATCACTATCTTCCCGTTCATTATCAATTTGCTCGAGCGGGCACCAGTAATTCTCCATATGTCTGTCTCATGCTAGTAGAGCCCAAGGGCATCTGCTTGCTCCAGGAACATAAAGAGCCTCAAACCATTATATTAGGTCATGGGAATGACCTAATATAATTGTTACTGGTATTTGGCATATCAAATAAGACACAGGTAGCTTGCCAGGCTAGCCGTGTGGGTGGCATACTCTTGTAGTCACCTCTAAATACAGCATTTATTGATGAACTGAGCGGTCCCGGCAGCTGCGTGAGCCGGGCTGTGATAGGCTTGTCTGCTGGGTGGAGTTCTGATGAGAGGGAAGACCGGATGTGGAAAACAGCAGCCCTCATGGAGTGTGTGTGGGGGGGGGCGGGGGAAGTCATCTGGCTTGTTGTGAGTTTCTATTCGGGTGGCGGGCCAGGGCTATAATCAGCCATCCCTCCAGGGCATCTTGTGAGTGGTTGGGCACAGGGAGAGCAGGTAGCAGCTCTGCCCCATGTCTCTAAGTCTCTGGATCATCATAAACTTTTGATAATTGACTTCGGGAATCAAAAAGATCGGTGTCCATTTTCTGTTATTCCTCCATCGCCTTGGGAGATGGAATCTTTCCCAAAGTTACAGATTAGAAAAAATCAGGTTAAAAGGGGTTAAAAATAATGTAAACAGAGAAATAGTTGCAGCATGTAGAACAGAATGACAAAGCAGGCTCACAACTCAAAACCCTTATTTTAGAGATGGACTTGAAGAGCGTGAGAAAAAAAGTGTTCTCTTCAATTTTCCATATAATTAGGAGAGGAACTGGCTCAAGAATAATTTGTCTGTGCTATGATTTTTTAAAAAATTTATCTGGCAGTAGTTGTCTAAGAGAATGAACCACAACAACCTTAAAATCAATGAGAAAGGAGGAACAATTCTTTCTCTCCTTCCCTTTCTTCCTTCCTTCCTCTCTTCTTTCCCTCTCTTTCTTTCTCCTTTCTTCCTCCCCTCTCTGTCTTCCTTACTTCTTTCCTTCATTCTTTCCCTCTCATTATTTTCTTTTGCTCCCAAGCAGTGTTCAGGAGGCCTGGGGTCCCATTCCAACAACAGTCAGTCAACCAGTTGGTTGGTTCATGCAAGGGCCCAGGGAATGCTGTGGTGCTTAGCTATGCAGCACCAATAATAATGTGAGGGCCCCTGGCAATACTGGGGCCTCCAAGGCTGTAGTTGGTGATGTCCAAACACAGTGTAGTAATGAGGATAAAATTGATTGGTTGGATATAAAGTATTTTAAGCCTTAATTTTGTATAAGCTCTCCAGATCAAGAGAGGGGCAAATAATTAAAACTATTTTATTTGACAGAAGGCAGGAAATTGAATCCCCCCTCTTCATATATCTGTCTATGTATCTGTCCAACTGATTGGAAATTTTGTCTGAATTCATCATCCTTTCTATTTTTCTAAATTTATATTTTTGTTATACCTGGCGATGCTCAGGGCCTATTTCTGACTCTCTCCTCAGAAATCACTCCTGGAGAACTCAGGAGACAATATGGAATGTCAGGGATCGAACCAAGATTGACGAAGTGCAAGGCAAGCATCATACCCTTTGTACATTTTCTCTTTCTGTTCTGAGATCACTATTTTATGTTTATAAATACCTCACTGAGGAGAGTTTAGAACTGATTTTTTTTTTCCTGCAAAGAGCCAATTCATTACTCCAATGAAGGCCACAGCTCCTTGAGAAATTTCTCCAGTGGTGGGGATTAACTTGTCATGCTGAGATCAAGTGGAAACCAGGAGCAGTTTGAAAACTGCGACACAAAACTAGTCAGATGTAAGATCTGTGCTGTGCAGGTGTTAACAGCAGATACTAACATCCCTAAACCTCCCAAGTACTAACCTGCAGTGACAAAAGCAGGTAAAGAAGAAAGAAGACTAGTAGACTTTCCTCTTCTACCAACTTCACATGCTACCTGCATTGTTATTAAAGTAAAAGTAAATTCAATTTGTAGTATTTCAAAATGGTTGTGATTGCCATAATCCACAATATGACACAGCTATCTTAAAGGACAGGGATCTTGGTGTGTGGCTGTCTTTAAGTCAACTCTAGGAGGAAAATATGTTTTCAAATATTCATCTCAAAGAATGGAAGGAAAGATCTGATTGACTAATATAAACATAGCTGAGGCCAAGGAGCTAGTAGAGAGAAGATAAGATGCTTGCCTTGCATGAGGCCAGCCGGAGTGGAATTCCCCATGTTATATATATTCTCCTGAGAACTAACAGTTGTCACTCCTGAATACAGATCCAGAAATTATCCTTGAACAGCCATAGTGCATGCATCAAACCCAAAGTTCCAAGCAACCCCTCCAAAAAAGAAAAGAATGAAACAGTCTAACTATGTTTAAATATATGGACTATTCCATAGAGGAGAAAAAACAGAAGTGTGAAGATTGTGTGACAGAAAGAAAACACTAGAGAATGCTTTAGTGGGCGCAGGTTTTGGGATCACTTTTCTGTATTCTCTTATTACAGGGGAATTAGCTCTCAGAACTCGGCCGTCCTAGACAGTATTACACTTAAGTCCGTCTTTGTTCACAAATTCGGCCACAATTCCCAATGTGACTAGCAACAGAAAGGCAAAAGGAACTTCTTTCTTCTTTTCTAGGTAATACTTTGGAGTAACATTGCATTATTATATCAGATAAATTTCAGGGGATGTCTCCTTACAAATCACTACTTCATTCCCGGAGAAGACAGGAAGTTAGGAGAGGCACCCCAGGGCAATGAGGTCTTGGGAAAGGGTTAAAAGCAATAGCCCTTAGACTGTTAAAAAATCAACTTGTGTACAGGTGAACTAAAGACTGATAAGACTTTCCCTGGAACCAGCAGAGTCAGAGCAGACTAGACCTCTCTACCCAGAGAAGCTCCAGCAGGAATGAAAAAAGAGAACATCAACTAATCTCAGCTCCCTAGCATGGGTCCCTTGCCTAGGTACAAAGCCATAGTGGGGAAGCTTGAGAGAAAGCCTCTAAAAGTCTTTTTTTTTCCTTTTTTTGGGGGTCACACCCAGCAATGCTCCAGGGTTATACTCCTCCCTATATGTCTCATATGCCACCAATCACAATGACTTAATCCTGGCTCTGCACTCAGGAATTACTCCTGGTGGTGCTCGGGGACCATCTGGGAGGCAGGATAATCGAACCTGGGTCAGCAGCGTGCAAGACAAAAGCCCTACCCACTGGACTATTGCTCCAGCCCTAAAGACATTTTGAGACTTTTAGAAAAGTCTTTGTCCTCTCTCTGCTCTCAGGTCAACAAATGGAGTTGGTTAGAGGTCACCAGAGGGAACTGAGAAGTTAATAAGGCCATGATTTCATACAATCATACAATCTTGCTCAGAGGAAAGAGCTAGTGAGAAAAGATGCCACAAGCTAGCAAGATGGAACTTTTTTTCTCATGTATATGTAAGGCCTTTGTTCAAGATGAGAACACATGAGCACCCATGTGGTGCCATGGCTGAGCTCTTGTGGTGCCCTAGCACATGTGTGAACATATGTTGGTTGCATCTCCCTCTTGTGATGTTTTATTTCAGACCTTCATCTTTAACACTGGATGAGAACTGGGGTACCCTCTTGCCTCTGTGGAAAACCTCTCCTGAGCATAGTACTCTGCCTCTCTCTGTCCTGGTCTGTCTGTCTCTCTGTCTGTCTCTCTGTCTGTCTCTCTGTCTCTCTGTCTGTGTCTCTTATTTCTCCCCCAACCATATTCTTATACTTACAAATAAAACCTGTTTTCACTTCACTGCTCATCTTCTCCTGAAATTCTTCCCTGGAGGCCAGCACTCCAAAGATGTGAGTAAGGACTAGGATTGACTTTCTGCAAGAAGCGAGGCTCACAGGCCTAGATTTCCTAAGCAATTCCCAGGGTGGCAGAAGTGGATAAAGAGAAAGCAGGAAAGTCCCTTCTCCAAGCTACCACCATTCTCCTCCTCACTTCACGTAAGTCACTCAGGGACCGCCACCAGCATCATTAAGTGAAAACCATCACGGTATGATGCAGTGAAGATGCAGAGAGGAAGGACCAGTGATCCCCTGCGGAGGTAATACCTTTGCAACACATCCCTGGGGGAGGACTGCCCTATTTAACACCAGTGTGAATAAGGGGTCCCCTTCGAGGCATCTTCTCCCTATATGTCTCATATGCCACCAACCACAGTGGGAAGGGAGCAAAAGAAACCCACCAGTGAAAGAATTTGGAGATTCTGAGGGATTAGGGCATAGAATCAACCTCAGGCAGGAACCCTTTCCTGGGCTCCGTTCTCAGGTCTATAAAGGGAGTAGGCTAGAGATCACTGGAGGGGGACTGAGATGTCAGCAAGGCTAGCAACTGGCTCTGGTCTATGCAAACCAAGTACCTGCAGAAAGAACTAATGAGGAAAGATGCTGCAAGCTAGAATTTTATTCTCTCCTGATCCAGAAACTAGGTCCTCTGAAGCCACCGTACTCTACAATGGGCTTGGCATGCAGCAGTGATCCTGTGTGAGACCAGACCACAAAAATACCCGGAGGACAGTGCAAAGGTCACTGATAGAGATTCCAATCCAATAACTCTCTGGCAACTTTTAGGATCCCTTGCTAGGGAAAGGTTTGTGTCCGCCTCTTGCAACTTTAAAGGTTTTCTTGTCAGGAAAAGTGGTGGTGTCCCTGCCTGCAAACTTAAAGGGATAAAGGCTCCTCACCACAGAGGTTAATCACATAATGGAAAGTCACATAATGGAAAGTCACAATGAAGATGCAAGTCAGAAGGGGTTAAAATTTCAGGAGAACTTAAAGAGAAACTGAGAAAGAGAATATCAAAGGCAGCCTGTTCTAACTTTTCCTCTTCATAGGTCATTGCTACTCATAAGTATGGTAAATGAGGCCTCAATTCCTAGATACTCCCGTTTTAGGGTGTTTGAGTAAGACACTGGCAGTTTTAGAGGCTCAAATATATCTTGGAACTGCATTAAAAGCTCCATTTCTCACCTCTCACCTCCAGAGGAATCCTTCACCCAGAGAACTTATTGTTCCCGTTAATGAGTCACCAAGTCAGCTGCTGATAATAGACTGAAGGGGGAGGGGGGAGGCCCTTTCAAAACTCAGCTACTGCTACAAAAAAGAGTTTAACTTTAGTGGTTTCTAAGAATGGAGAATTGGGTAAAAATATGTGAAATAACTGTAGTTAGTTCTTCCAGACGACATTGTTAATTAGTCAGCAAAGTGCATGAAAATCATGCTATTAATTAAGATAACTATTTAAGGTAGCTTTGTCACCAGATATTAAAGCTAGTCTTGACCTGAAGAGCATTTTATCTACAGATGTACAACCCTTGCTATTATGTGGTTAATTTATGTTTTTTATCATAACTTATTTTATTCTTTTTAGCCATTTGTTATTTGCTTTCCAGGATTCTTTATATCCAGAGTATGAGAGAGAGAGAGAGAGGGGACAGAGAGAGATTATTTTATTTCATACTTGTATCCAATTAAAACTGCCCCTCGAGGTGTTGCAGGTGTGGCTGTGGTGCCTGGTTACATCTGCAGGTGGCAGAGAGGAGACAGGCTTGTCTACACCCCACAGGGCTTTGGCCCATGGACCCTGGATGATTGATGGTCTGACATAGTAAAGGACTGGGTCCCCTGGGATGAACCCATAGCCATGGCAGAGCCTGGCAAGTTACCTGTGGTGTATTCGATATGCCAAAAATAGTAAAATTAATGGGCCTCATTCCCACTGAAGGAGATGTTAAAATCATTGAAATGATTTTATTTCAGGAGCCTGCTAGAGCAAATCCATGAACAACGGGAAGACAAGTGATACAAGTGACAAGTGATCCGATTAGAGACCCTCCATGTGGAAAATTCTAGAAACTCATTGTTAGGGCTACCAAACCCCAAAGAAGCACATTCCTGGGCCTTTCTTTCCTATTCACCACTAACTTGTCTTCTCCTTCCTCTCCTCTTCCTTCCCTCGATTACGATTTGGTTTGACTGTCCTTCCTGATATTATTTCTTTCCATGCATATAAATAACCTTTGAAAAAATATATTGGTCATCCTTATGAATAAATTGTGTTATCACATTTCACCAAGAGAGAACAACTATGATTAGCATCCTTAAGAGTGTGACTGTCTTGTAAATGACCCAGTAGATTATTTTGTTTGTTTGCTTTTTGGGTCACACCCAGCAATGCTCAGAGGTTACTCCTGATCCTGCACTCAGGTGTTACTCCTGACAGTACTCGGGGACCATATGGGATGCAGGGGATGAATCCCTGGTTGGCCGCGATTCAAGGCAAATGCCTACCAGCTCTGCTGTCTCTGGCCCCTCAGTAGCTTACTTTTACGTTAGGGGAAAGCGCAGCTCATATGTCCGTTTTTTTTATTTCTTTTTCTTCCTGTCCTTTTAGCCATTCACAACATGCCTCTCACATTGAAATGATTTTATTTCAGGCCTTCTCACCCTCCAGAGATTTTCCCTCAGGAAATTTACAACCTTCTGTTCCTTTCTGAGGCATCCGCATTCTAATGGAGTTGTGTACTATGTAAACCTATGTTAATTTCAGTCATTATGCAGATGTCCAACTGTATTGCAGATTTTCACCTAAGAGTGTTATTTCCTCTAGAGTCAAAGGTAGTTGGATGCGTTGTTGATCCTTTTGTTAAAATATAAGCCATATATCAGGAAGCTACCAAATTGTCAGACTCCTGCTAGGCAAGCTTGCTCCACCCCCAGAGAGCCATCCAACTGAACAATGTTGAACTGTAGCTTGTATTTAAAATCAAGTGGTGGAGAAACATTCTAGAAAAAAAAAGTCTTTAACTTTTTAATTAATCATAAGCTCCTGCCTTATGTGCATTTTAAATGTCTGCTTTGTTTTTCTTTAACAAGTGTTGTTTTTCTACCTCTACACTGTGAGGAATATAGTGTAAGAATTATTTTCCATGAGTTGTCCAAATAATTCTCAAGACAACTAATTCCCAAGATAACCTATCCAGGAAAAAAAAAATCATTTTGAAATACTTAGTGTTATTTTGTGAAGTTACAAGGTTTGGCTAAAACTGCATAGCTAAAATATTGTTCAACAAAGGTTAACTTTCAGACCATATACCAGCTGCCATATTCTTTCCCACTTACATTACATTTTTTATAATGATTTGTTCTTGTTTGGATTTCCTAAGATTAACAACTTTTGGTACTTAAATTTGACTATGTGCTACAGAGATACTTAAAAATCATATTCTATCTCAGTGGGAAAATATGACCATCCATTTAACCTTATAAGCAATAGTGATATAATTAAACTGAATGAAGAAAAAGGCTAAGATATATTTGATGATAAATAAAGTTTTCAGATGGAAATAGGATATTTATCATATGCACTACATCAGTGTAAACTTCTTATATGTTTCAATCAATGTCAATAATTTCTGAAAAAAGCTAAACTATTAAAGGAAGTTTATTATATCAGGCACTAGCCAAAATATCTATTCATACAGCAAAAACAGAATTGTGGAGCAGCAGGTCACTTTAAGTCTCTGTAGTACAGGTGTCCCATCAGAACAGATAATGGCTTGGCTGGAGGTGGGACCAGAAGCAGATAAAAGGAAGCTTCCAGAACTATCTCTCTCTCTCTCTCTCTCTCTCTGTCTGTCTCTCTGTCTGTCTGTCTCTGTCTCTCTCTCTCTCTCTCTCTCTCTCTGTCTCCCTCTGTCTCTATCTCTCTGTCTCTGTCTCTGTCTCTCTCTCCAGTACACTCCTGGACTCTCTCCTCTCTCAGGTAGGACTGTGATCCAAAGAAACAGGATTCAGTACAGACCACATAGACCCAGTTAGGGGGCAGAAATCAGGCAATGGCTCAGATAGTCAGGATAGTTTATGTTCAGACAAGGGTTTGATGGCCAGGTAGTGACAAGGTGCTGAGCACAGGTTTCTCATCATGCACATGTGGCTATGGCTGGAAACTAGGAAAGCTGGGACAGGATGACAGGAACTGCTGGGCTACAGTTGGGAGGCCCAGTGAAGGGCACAGAACACAGGGATCTACCCCACGCTCATGTGACTATTGCCAAAGACTGTGGAATGCATAAAGGGGAAAGAGAGACCAACACAGGAACATAACCTGGCCATCAATCATGGGAAGCTGTTCGGGATCAGGCAGTTTCAGGGACAGACCAGGTGATGTTGATCACAGGTACAGGAGAGGCCTGAACATCTGGGGAAGGATCCTTACCCATCAATTTATCTGTACATAACCTAACTTTCAATCTTCTGAATGCTGTATGCAAATCTTTCATACAATCTTCAAAAACTGACCATTATAGGAATATCCACTTTCACACTATCTGTATTAATTCTTCCTTATATGCGGCTTGCATCAAATCTGAAGACAAAGGTTCAGAACTCAATTAGACGACAGTGTGGCTTAAGACAATACTATTTTCATAAACCTCTCTACCTCTGCCATAATCTGGACTTGGTTTGAAAAGGAACAAGTTACATTTAAAGTTTGAGTGTGAGGTGTAACTATTATGGCTCTGATGTGTTACAAAATTTCTCCTCTTTTAGTAACAGGTCTTTCTTAAAATTTTCATTCTTACTAGAGATTAAAATTTTTGTTTATGATTATGGTATTGTTTGGCACATATTGCTTGGTAGTATTTCTGCAAAACATAAAGCAGGGTAAGAATTATGGGGGAATGGTAGTGAAAATCCTGTATTCTTAGGGTTCAGAGGATACCGGAACTCCCATAAGATTTAAGAGCTAGTATGAATAAATGTTAACATCATCTTGGCATGTGGCATATCCTTTTCTAATTTGACAGCTGCTATCTGCGTATGTATGGTTCACAAACCTATATTTTCACCATCTAATCACTGTATCACTGTCTTCCCGTTCATCTTCGATTTGCTTGAGCGGGCACCAGTAACATCTCCGTATGACCTGTCTCACGCAAGTAGAGCCCAAGGGAACCTGCTTGCTCCAGGAACATAAAGAGCCTCAAACCATTCCATCAGGTCATGGGAATGAGGTCTATAATCCCCATACAAGAGTATGCTGCCCGCACAGCAGAGCCTGGCAAGCTACCTGTGTTGTATTTGATATGCCAGATACCAGTAACAATTATAGACCTCATTCAGCATCTAATATTTAGAGTTTATAATAAAGACAAAAAAATGGCATGCATGCTAAAGATAGAATATTTGCAATTCATTAAATAAATTTAATAAAGAATTTTCAAACCAAAATTTCTAACCATAAGAAAGAGGATATTCATCAACTTGTAATTTTGTTTTACTGAATACAAATGAATAAAGGATTTTTTCATTATATTTTTGTCATCAAAATCCCTATTCTCAATGAGACTTTTGACATAAACATGCAATCAAACTGAATTATTACATTTATAATCAGAGTATCCTAGTGGGTGACCTAAACAGAAGTATGATGAATAATCACAATTTATACAATTTAATAACAGAAGTATTAATATATTGATTTGAAAGTACTGATGCCATTATATATCTTTATTTCATTCATTCTCACAATCTATTTCTTAATATATTTTCATGCCAAATCCAAGTTTAAACTTGCTTATGGAACTCACACTTTATCTTTATCTCACTTGTCTCGAAAAACATCAAAATAAGAGGTACAGGATATATAACTATTCTGTACAATTCAACAAATATTTCAGCTAGAATTTTAGAATTTACTAGTCTTTAAGAAAATGCATGGCTATTTTTAATGGATTATTTATGGGTAACAAATTAAACTATAGACATTCATATAGAGTTATATGATCTTTTTAAGTCCTAGTTTTCAATCACCCTGCAGCAGTTTTTTTTTTTTTTCTAATCCGGCCCAGGTATGCTGAACCAGAGACTATCAGACATGGGGCAGAGCTGCTACTTGCTCTCCCTGTGCCGAACCGCTCATGAGGTGCCTGGGAGGCATGGTGGGTTCTAGCCCTGGCCCGCCACCCCAGCAGAGCCTCATAACAAGCCAGACGACCTCCCTACTCCATGGGGACCGCCATTTTCCACATCCGACTTCCCTCTCGTCACAACTCCACCCAGCAAACCAGACTATCACAGCCCGGATCATCAACTCCCACCCTGCAGCAGTTTTTTTTTTTCAGTCTGGCCCAGGTATGCTAAACCAGAGTCTCTCAGACATGGGGCAGAGCTGCTACTTGCTCTCCCTGTGCCGTACTGCTCACGAGGTGCCTGGGAGGCATGGTGGGTTCTAGCCCCTGGCCTGCCACCCCAGCAGAGCCTCACAACAAGCCAGATGACCCCCCTACTCCATGGGGACCGCCATTTTCTACATCCAGACTTACCTCTCCTCACAACTCCACCCAGCAGACCAGACTATCACAGCCTGGCTCACATGGCTGTTAGCGGCCACACGGTTCATCAATAAATGCTTTATTTAGAGTTGACCACAAGAGTGTGCCACCCGCATGGCAAGCCTGGCAAGCTGCTCGTGTTGCATTTGATATGCCAAATACCAGTTCCATTTATATTAAGTCATTCCCATGACCTAATATAATGGTTTGAGGCTTTTTATGTTCCTGGAGCAAGCAGATGCCTTTGGGTTCTACTAGCATGAGACAGGACATATGGAGATATTACTGGTGCCTGCTCTAGCAAATAGATGATGAACGGGAAGATCGTGATCGTGATTGTGATCGTTTTCAATCACAAATTCTGTCACCTTGAGACAGTTATTATATGACTATTTTCCTTATCTATATAAAATCACTATATTTAACTAAAAAGTAAATATTAGTAGTAAATGAGTTAACTTATGGAAAGGGAACGCAAAGAACATTTCTTTTGAACCATGACAAATAATAAATTACGGCAACCTAGTATTTTTCACTTGCTCAAATCATTTATGTAACTCTTACCAAGTATTATACACTCTATGAAGCAGAATTTAGGTGAAGCAGAAGTTCTTTGAGCTTACCTCTTATAGACCCTGAGTTAGTAAAGCAAAACCTTTTGTCACACTCAACCAGAACTTTAAATGGCAATCATAAAGAAACTAGAGCATTCTCAGCAGAAAGGAAAGGAATCCATAGTCCAGAACTTCCTTTGATTTCTTTGAAGGGAACAAGGATGCAGCATCCTTATGAGTTGATATCACAGATGGGAAGTTGGTAGAAAAATGTGCATATACACATATATTAACATATATATAATGTATTTCTTGTTTTAACACTGTGATTTATACTGTTAATAGTACAGTGTTAGCTAAGTAGTATTCCTACCAACAGTGTGAGAATACTATCCACAAACCCCTTCACAAGATTTTTAAAAATATTTTATTGGGGTTGGAGCTATAGGACAGCAGATTGGGAATTTCCTTGTACATGACTATCCTGGGTTCAATCCCTGTAATATGCACCCCTTGAGCACCATTAGGAGTAATTCCTGAGTATCATCAGGTGTGAATCCCTATGCCCCCAAAAAACCCCAAAATATAAATATTTAATATTTATATTAAATATTCTTAAATGGGTAACATGTTTAAAACTGTTACTTGCTACTTTGGATGGACAGCATTGCCTTGACCTCAATAAAGTGCTGAACATCTCCTTATATTTCACTTTTTATTATACCCCCATGAGATGTACAATTACAAAAATGTTCCTAATTTGGTCTCAGTCGTATAGTATTCCAGCATCCATCCCTCCACCAGTGCCCCTTTCCCACCACCAAATTCTCCACATTCCCTTCCAACCACACACAGCCTGCATCTATAAGAGCAATTTTTCTTTTCCTCTCTTTCTCTCTGTCTCTGTCCCTGTATATCTCTCTTCTCTTACACATTGTGGCTTGCCCTACAGGCATTTAGGGTTTATAATGTAAGTCTCTTTGTGTACATTCAATTCTGAGTTCTAGTCTGACATTACCATTTCCCACAATTATTAGAACACGGATATATATTTATATACCATTAATGAATGCAGTCATTCTATAACTGTCCTTTTCCTTCTAACTATTTTCACTCAGCATGATAGTCTCCATGTCCATCCGTTTGCAGGTAAACTTCATGATTTCATCCTTTCTGACAGGTGCATAGTATTCCATTGTGTAGATATACCACAGTTTCTTTAGTCCATCTTCTGTTCTCCAACACTCTGGTTGTTTCCATATTCTGGCTATCATAAATAGATTTGGGTTGAATATAGAAGTGCAGATAGTGTTTCTGTTCTGTGCTTTTGAGTTTCCAGGGTATATTACCAGGAGTGGTATTGCTGGGTCAAATGGGAGCTCAATATCTAGTTTTTGGAGGAATGTCCATATTGTTTTCAAAAAGGCCTAGACCAGTCACCACTCCCACCAACATTGATGAGAATCCCTTTTTCCCCTCATCCACACCAGCACCAGTTGTTCTTGCTCTTTTAAATGTATGACAGACTTTATGGTGTGAGATAATACCTCTTCGTTGTTTTGATTTGCATCTCCCTATTGATTAATGATGAAGAGCACTTTTTCAAACACTTCTTTGGCCTCATTCAAATTTCTTCTTTTAGGAAGTTTCTGTTAATTTCTTCTCCCCATTTTTTGATGGGGTTGTCTGTGTTCTTCTTGTAGAGTTCTACCACTGCCTGATATATCCTTGATATTAATCCCTTATCAGATAGGTATTGGATGAATATTCTTTCTCAATTATAGGCTGTCTCTGCATCTTGGTCACCACATCTTTTGTGGTTCAGAAAGTTTTCAGTTTTACATAATTCCATTTGTTTATCTTAGCTTCCATTTTTGTTGCCAGTCTTTGAAGATGCCTTTAGCTTTGATGTCATAGAGCATTTTCCCTATATTTTCTTCGATGTACCTTATAGATTCATGTCTGATATTGAGCTCTTTAATCCATTTTGATCTGACTTTTGTGCACAGTGATAGAAGGAGGTCTAAGTTCATTTTTTTGCATATAGCTGCTCAGTTTTCCCAGGACCATTTGTTGTAGAGGCTTCTTTGCTCCACTAAATATTTTTTGCTCCTTTATAGAGGATTAAGTGTTTGTATATTTGAGAGTGTGCTCCAAGATATTCTGTTGTATTCCATAGGTCTATGGGTCTGTTTCTATACCAAGACCATGCAGTTTTAATTACAAATGCTTAGTAGTAGAGTTTGAAGTTGGGCAAAGTGATACCCCCCATCTTATATTTCCCAAGAATAGCTTTAACTATTTGTGGGGGTCTGTTATTCCATACAAATTTCTGGATTGTTTGGTCAATTTCTTTGAGGAATGTCATGGGTGTACTTTTAGGGAGAGCACTGTATTTGTATAAAGCTCTAGGGAGTATTATTATTTTGATAATGTTGATTCTTCCAATCAGTGAGCAGGGAATGTGTTTCCATTTCGTCGTGTCCTTTTTTTTTTGAAGCAATCTTTTGTAATTTTCTTTATAGAGATCCTTTATGTTCTTAGTTAAACTGATTCCTAGGTATTTGATTTTCTGTGGCACAATTGTGAATGGGATCATTTATTTTTGTATAGGAAATCCATTTACTTTTGGGTATTGATTTTGTATCCTGCCACTCCACTATAGGAATCTGTTATATCCAGGAGCTTTTTGTAGAGAGTTTAGGGTTCTCTAGGTATAATAACATGTCATCTGCAAATAGTGACAGCTTCACTTCTTCCTTTCCTATCTGGATGCCCGAGAGATGCTCAGCAGGTGCTCTCCTCTTCTCTCTTCGAGGATATTACCTTTCTCTTGGTATTGAACTTCCTGCTTTTTCCACCCCTGGTGACAGCCACGCCCCCAAGGAGGGTACCTGAGGGGAGGTGTCCTGGAGTGAAGGTTCAAAGTGTCCCATTATTTCCTCTGCAGTTCAAAATTCTGGGAGTTGTACTTTTGGTTTCTTTTCATACCTGTGACTTCAATCACTCCCGGACCTACTTGTGGGAGGCCTGCAGCTCTGTTGCTTTTGCCACTCACTCACCTGGCTAGCCACGCGCCCAGGGAGGGGGTTCCTAACATTTCTTCCAATCCAATTCATCACTTCCTAACAGTCAATTCCCCACTTATGTGTCATTTTCAAGTATATACATACTTAGATTTTCTCAATGAATGGAGCTTTACACACATAATTAAATATACAAAGCTTACAAATGTTTTTATAAAACCATGTTATCTTTAAAGAGTGTCCTAAAATGAATTTTAAAACTTATCCTCATATGACTTCGAGTAAGGTAATGGAATGTGGTACACAGAGAGGCTGTGCTGTTCACATTCTACCTGCAGTTCATTCTCATAACTTCTACCCTGCTAAATCTGGCTTTGTAAGAAGGACCCATAGGAATGAACATTAAATCCCTACGCAGCATGCTCACACTCCACCACTTGCACTGTCATATCTAGGCACACACTACAACCATGTAAACTCTCAGGAGTACACATGGGAAGTGACCTACAAACTCTGAGAAAAGGTGTGGGGAGAAGCTTTTAGTTTTAAGTCTCTGTAAGTATTTCATAGAGGATAGTAACAGAGTTGAGATAAACACATTTTCTTAAGACAATGTCTGTGGAAAGAGTTTTAAAAAATGAAGTACAGAACACCATTCTTCTTTGACATTAAATACCAAGGTAGTATTCTATGGGGGATATAAAAAGGAAAATGGCCAGAGTGATAATACAATCAATAGGGTGCTTGCATTGCTTGGAACTGACCCAAATTTGATCACCAGTAAGACATATGGTCCCCTGATCCTTGGCAGCCTTGTTTCCTGTTCACATAGCCAGGAGCGAGTCCTAGGCCCTGTCAGGTGTCACAGCATCACACCGAAGAGGTGTATTCTAATAAGTATGTCATTGGAAGTCAAACTGCAGGGTTCAGATTCTATTTCTTAGTTAATAATCAATTATCAATCCAAGGGCCTGATCGATTGTATAGAGGGCTCAGTGCTTGATATGCATGTCACCAACAGATGTTTAATTTTTGCTACTCCATATGGTTCCCAACTCTCTAACAGAACTGATTCCTAAGAGCAAATCCAGTAATCAACCCTGAGCCCTGGCAATTGTGCCCACCCACCCCCAACGCACTCAGACAAATTATTTCATTCCAAATTCAAATAATTCAGTTTATTTGGCCGTGAAATGAAACAAATGTAAGCATTGGGGTTAATATACATACAACTGTTTTTATTTTTTGGAGGGATCACACCTGGTGATGCTCAGGGGTTACTCCTGGCTCTTCACTCAAGAGTTACTCCAGCAGTGCTTGGGGGACCATATAGGATGCTGGAGATCAAACCCAGGTATGCTCTGTCCGCTGTGCTATTGCTCAGCCCATCTGTTTTAAATGTAGCTATTACAGGGCCTTGGGATTGATGGCTAAGTAGCAAAAGCACTTGCCTTGCAATCCTGAGTTCAGACCTCAGGGTACAATAATGGCGATTCTGCTACTTGGGATCCCTGTCTCTAAAACAACACTGACCTCCGAAATATGGCAGTCAGGTGTGGATGAGCTTCACAAATAAAAGTGCTCAAGGGCTCAGAGGAATAGTAGAGTGGGTAAGACACTAGCTTTGCATTGGGTCAACCTGGATTTTACTGCCAGCACTTCATATGGTACCCTTGAACCCTTCCAGCAGTGATTCCTGAGCACAGAGCCAGGAGTAAACCCTGAGCACAGCCCAACATCCGGGCCCCCACCCCCACCCTAAACAAAAGCATATAAAGTGTGCAACTCTTGGAAAACACTGTAATCATTTACATGAACATTACAACCAGGTGTGTGTAGGATAATTGAAAAAATATGCATCAGAGCATATATTCCACATATAGTAGGAGTGATGTCACTAGAAGTGGGAAAAATTGTAATGAAACTCTAAAGTTATATAGTAAATAAGAAGTAAAAAATAGAAAAGCAATAGGAAATATATTTTCTTCTGTTTCATCTGGAATCAGGTTTCATCTAACAACCACTTACATAAAATTTATGTAGCTAGAATATAGGTTCTTCTTTTGAGTAAATACGTACTGTTTAGTTTATGGATCTGATTACAGAGTAGATTGGATTTACCTTGACATAACTTATACTACAAAATATACAGAAATTTTAGGTGTTATTCTACAGCAATAGAGAACTATGTAGATCTGAAGGTGGGGGTAAAGGAAGAAATGAAAAAGAAAAACAGATCTGAGAAATGAGGGCAAAATTTAGTCAAATAAAAATAAGATAGTAAAAGTAAGGGAGCCACTTTCTGGGGCGGAAGTCAACGTGTGGCGCTGGCCCTGCTGGGATCTGCTCAGAGGAATGGCCTTGCCGGGATCCAGCACCGTTTTCCTGTTGGCCATGACAATCCTAGCCAGCAGCCAGGCTCTGATGGTCAGTCACTACCTCACCCAGCATGACGTGAACAGGCTGAAAGACTCCCTCAACCACCCGTTCCAGAGTCTGGAATCTACCTTCTACTCCATCGTGGGGCTCAGCAGCCTGGGCGTCTCGGTGCAAGATGTGAAGAAGACGCATTCGGGATTTTGGCTTCTTCCTTAGAAGACTCAGATACACCTGGCAGAACAGATATCAGCTTTCCCCATTGAACCCCCTGCATTCCATGGACCACGAGAGCGACTTCCAACTTGAGTCCACCATCCTGATAGAGCCTCAGAAGACCCAGAGAAACCCCAACATCTTGCTGGCAGCCATCTTCACCATCCACACTCCGCAGCTCATAAGATCTCCACCCAACAATTTAATCCAGTCTCAGCCCAGCTTGTCAGAAACCCAGCCTACAAGGACCCACCCTGTAGAGGCCCGCCCTTCAGAGGAGAGTATTTCAAGCCCAGGAATACTTGAGCCACAGACACAGATACACCAGGCAGAGCAAAAACCATCTTTCCCCCATTGTGCATGGCCGCTGTGAGGCTGCGGGATTTACCTCCAAATTACCATGAATATTGTACCCACCCCCTCTGAGAAAGCCCCACAGGTAATGAGAGTATAGCGCGACACAGCAGAGCCTGGCTAGCTGTCCGATGCGTGTTCGATATGCCAAAACCAGTAATGAAAATGTTTATTTTCCTGACCCCGAACGAGCCCTCAATACGGCAGCAGTAAGAAAGGCAAACAAACAGTGCCAGATAAAATTTCATGGCCAAACTAGGCTGCCAAAACGAAGAAGGACTAAAATGACTGTCTGTACTTTCAGTGCATGTAGGCTGGCATCGGAAGCATATATTGAGGATCTGATGGTGCAAGCACAAAAGATCAGTATGACATCATCAGTCTGACTGAGACAAGGAGGTGTTAGTCGCATCACTCTGTATTTGACACCGGAGAAGAATTGTTCAAAGAACATGCGATGAAAGAGGCATTGGTGGCGTTGGTGTCCTTGTCAACACGAACATGGCAGTCAACAGTGATTCATTTGAATGCCTAACAAGCCGGATAGGACGATTACACTTGAAGAGATGTGGCCCACTGGCAGCAATTCCCTATCTTCATTGTCTAAGCACCAACATCCACATACAAGGAAGATGAAATTGAGAAATTCTACATGGAACTGGAGGAGTTCTATAAAAATATCACACCTTCTACAAGATCATAGTTGGTGATTTTAATGCCAAGATAGGACCAAGAAGATCGGCTGAAGAACTCCACATCAGGACCCATGGCCTGGAATGGAATGAACAGGTAAGAGACTATCTGAGTTAATCATGTCCACCAAGACCATTCATGGGAACTCACAGTTCCAGAAGGCTGAAGCGAAATGTTGGACATGGGAATCTCCTGGTGGACAGTTCGACAATGAAATTGACCACATCATCTTCAATCGACGATTATGTCTGACTGATATTGCTGTTGTTCCCAAATTCCAAACAGGATCGGACCACCGTCTCCTTTGTGCAAAATTCTACTTCATGCAATGGGGAGAAAAGGCTGCAAAGTTTAAGAAGAGAACTCCCAGAACGACCACCAACTGGGAACTCTTTGGCACCATTGCAGCAACATGGGGAGATACCATCATTGGCGACATCGATGAAGAATACAACTGACTGGTTCAGCACCTCCATGATTGTGCAAAGAATGCCGAGAGAGAGAAAGACAAAAAAGGATGCCCGTCTTCAGAAGTTCTTGAGCTCATTCACAAACGTGGGAATGCGTGAACCTCATGTGACCAAATGCTAATGTCCAAGCTTGCAAGGCAGTGCAGAGAAGCGATAAAAAAAGACCTCAAACACAGAAGAGCAGAAATATTGGAAGATGCAGCAGAAGCCAGGAGAAGCATTCACACCGCCTGCCTGTCATTCACCAACTATAAGACTAAGATGACTGCCCTTTGATGTCCTGATGGATCTATCACATCTTCCAGAAAGGCAATGGAGAAGATTATCCATGATTTCTACTCAGATCTCTTTAATAGCCACATCTACCTGCCCACATACCAAATTCCACAGGATGGATATGTCATTCCCAACGTTTTCCTTTCTGAAATCTGACATGCCATTTCGTTGGTAAAGAATGGACCAGCACCAAGCCCAGACAAAGTCAGACCCGAACGCCTGAAGAAACTGCCATCGGTACTCATCAATACCCTAGCTTGGCTCTTCACACACTACCTGTCCGAATGCAAGGTTCCCTACCAATGGAAAACCAGCAGGACAGTTCTACTGTTCAAGAAGGGAGACATTCACGACATCGGCAACTATCGCCCCATCTGCCTGTTGTCTGTCATCTACAAGCTGTTTGCACGAGTCATCCTGTACATAATTGGCAGAACACTAGATGAAGGACAACCATGCGAGCAAGCTGGCTTCCGGAAAGGATTCAGTACAATCAACCATATTCACACTGTAACCAAGCTCATTGAGGTTTGTAGGAGTACAAGATGCCGCTCTGTCTCACGTTCATTGATTTACAGAAAGCCTTGTTTCTGTGGAGACTGAAGCGGTCATGGAAGCCCTAGCCAAACAGGGTGTTCAAACCCAATACATCAAGATCCTTCATGAGCTGTATTACGGATTCACCACCAGGATCTCACCATTCTACAAGGAAGTGATCATTGATGTTAAAAGAGGGTTTCGACAGGGTGATACCATTTCGCCAAAACTCTTCAGTGCCACCCTCGATAACATCATGCAACGATTAGAATGGGAAGGAATGGGAGTGAAGATAGACCGGCAACTACACCATCTCTGCTTCGCTGATGAACTCGTTCTAATAACACCAAACATTAGCTAAGCGGCACAAATGCTGGCTGACTTCGACCGAGAATGTGGAAAGATAGGTCTACAGCTGAATCTAAAGAAAACTATGTTTATGAAAAATGAACTAGTTCCAGAGGCCCCATTCACTCTCAATGGAACCTACCTCTCTGAATGCATCAGTTATGTGTACCTAGGTCGAGAAGTCAACATAATGAACGACCTAAAACCTGAGTTGCACAGGAGGAAGAGAGTGGCATGGAATGCCTTCAAAGGAATCGAAGAAATAGCTAAAAGGACAAAGAACCTCTGGCTCTGGGCATATCTCTTTGACTCCACCGTTCTCCCTGCATTATCATACACCTCAGAGACCTGGGCCCTACAAAAGCAGGATGAGAATTCTCTTCTGGTCTCCCAGAGAGGAATTGAAAGAGCTATGCTTGGAATATCACGCCTCACTCAACTGAGAGAAGGAATCCAGAGTTCTGACCTCCATCGCTATAGCAGAATCAGGGACGCTGTCTCATTTGCAAGGCATCGAAAATCAGATGGGCTGGACATGTAATGCGATTTGGAGACAACCGCTGGACTAGAGCCATTACCGAATGGATCCCATGGAATGTCAAAAGATCACATGGCCGCCCACCTACGAGATCGTCAGACTTCCTTGTCAAGACCCTGAAGGAACAGTTTGAGGCTCTTCATATTCCTGAGTCAACCAGATGCTATTGGGCTACATTGGCACGTGATAGGGTCCTTTGGAAATGTTACTGGTGCCCACTTGAGCAATTCAATGAATAACGGGATTCAAGTGATCAAGTGATCAAGTGAAAAATATGATACATGAAATGATGGATGCCTGCAGCATTCTCCATTTTGGGAGTCATCTTCATCTAAACCTGGGATATGTTGTTCCTTTAACTTTATGGCACATTCTCCGTCTTGAAAATTCACCCAATTCTCAATCTGAAAGGTGTACTCTTGACTCTCTCCCCTTAGGCTGGATTGTGCTCTCTCTAGAGGACATAACTCTCCATCTCTTCATATTTCTCTAAACTATTTTACTTAAGTAAATTAAATATTTAAATATGCCAATCGAATTACAAATCACTGCCTCTATAATGCAGGAAAGTATATACTGGCTGTAAATCCATTTATAAATTATTGTCTGATTACTATAATATGGAACCAAATACATAAAATTGAAATGACAGATTAAAAAGAGAAAAAGACAATTCTATTCTCGTGGAAAATATTAACATGCCTCAGATACTTCAAATAAAATTATTTCAGAAATAAAGGAAAATAAGAGAATAGAAAGTTTTAGATTTTGTTTGTTTGTTTGTTTGTTTGTTTGTGGGGCCATACCAGGACAATGCTCAGGGCTTATTCCTGGCTCTGTGATCAGGGATCACTCCTGGCAGTGCTTTGGGGAACCTTACAGAGTTTCGGGATTGACCCCTGGTCAGTCATGTGAAAGGCAAACATCTATACCCTTGTTTTCTTATATCTAGCTAGTCACATTAATTGATTCTTTAGTAGCAATGGAGCTAAATATTTACACTTACACAATGAATAAATTTAACCTATTTGACATATAAAAAACAATTTACTCAATTCAGTGACTCATGCAAAATAAAGATGAATTATACTTACTATTATTAAATTCTGGTTAATAAATGACCAAGATAGTTTTGTCATTGTGTCTTTCAGGTCTAAAATATATTCGTAGTAAAAGAAAATATTTTATCTAATTCAGAGCCAAAAAATAGTAGAATTAAAATATACTTTAATTAGAAATAAAGTAGATATTTAAAATTCTAGCAAAAGTGCCACTAATTTATGCCAAACTCTTGAAATCATATTAAAAATAAGTTTCATAGTAAAATGTCAAATACAAAATTTAATTATATTCTTATGAAAAAAATACATAGGAACTTAAATAATTTAATTCATTTTAAATAAATTGAACCTATGTTAGATATAATCTATATAAGACAGTTCTAATTAGTACAATCAAACTCCTTACTCCAATCTAACTCTCTCAATCCAAAAACAAGGCCTAATAACTATAACCAAATTCCTTCACAACTTCAAGGGGAAACGTTAAAACTTTTTCAGTCAAACAACAAAGAGTGGCATATTTTGGAAGCTTTGTGACATTGATAATATTATTTCTTATAGGATAATTTCCATTTGGTTACATATCATATGTATAAATAAGTCATACAAAATAAGTAAGTGACTGAATGTAGATTCCTAAATCTTCTTCTTGTTTTGCTAAAAAGAACAAAACAAAAAGAATTTAATGGCTATAGCAATTTCAGAGAAGACACAAGCTGAAAAAACTCAGAAAAATTTCAGGTTTCATCTAAAAATCACATAAAATGTATGTAGCTAGACTATAGGTCAGAGATATCTTGCCTTTTTAAAGAATAAGTGATGATGAGAAGGTCATCTAAAGAAATTTCCACAATCAATCAGTAGATAATTCTTTAATAGGATTATGCATTTCATTTTTTGATTAAGAGGTGCATATTTTCTTTGCATTAAGAATTTTCCAAAGCATATCATTAAATCAGATCAGATCAGAAAATTTCTCTTAGAGATTATCAACATTTCACATGGTTTGATAAAATAAAAAGTTCAAATAAAAAGACAAACATTCTGTGATCTCATTTTTGACAGGCTTATGGAAATAAATAGAATAATTGTTTACATGGGGTGAATTTCGTAAAATCAATGGGAAGTTGATTGATAGTTAGAAACTTTCAGTTATGCTAGTGATATAATTCTGGAGAACTTTTATGCACTGCCTGGAAATCCTAGTCAACATCACTGTATTGTATAATTGAAATGTGCTAAGAGACATTTACAGGGATGTTCGCAAACATTTTTATAGCCATAGTAAATACTTAAATGCCTTTAATTAAAGAATGAGTAAATAATTTGCAGTAGTCATATAAAAGAACACTACAATTCAAAATACAAAATAAACAAAGTAGCTTCTCATCAGTCAGTATGTAAATCTCATAATATAATATTAAGCACAGAAATAAAGTTGACTTTTTATACCTATATGTTTCATGTAAATATAAACATTACATAATGTTGCCGATCTTTATAGACACATGTATATGGAATAAATGTACATAATATGTACAGGTGAGCATACATAGTACATAATAGGTACAGGTAAGCATAGGTAGGTAGAATATACATAGGTAGGTAGAACATAGGTAGAAACTACATATTCTATACCATATTGTATGGTATAGAATATGTAGTTTCTACCTATGTTCTATAGAATACTAGTTTCTTCTTGCCTGGTTTTCTTTATCTGGTAATGAGAGCTGGTCATAGGGTAATTCAAAACTCAGTATTCGTCTAGAGATTTAGTACAGTTAATAAGTACTTGGCTTGCAGACACTTGATCTTGGTTCCTTCCCAGTCTCCCAGATAGTCCCAGAGCCCCACCAAAAGTAATTCCTGAGTAGAGATCCAGGAATATGCCCTGAGGGTCAAAACAAACAAAAGGCACTGTTTTGGCAATGTTTGCTTATTTAGTCAATTCAAACAAACAAGCAAACCAAAAAACCCCTCAGCTTATTACATGAAAGAAGACAAATCATGATTGACAATAAAGTATTGGTATACCAGCATGCTTGCAATGCCTCAAGAGAAATTTTCAAATCAAATTAAGGAAACTAACTTCAGTTCCTTTACCATCATCAACAAAATCATCACTAATTATAATCATAGTATCTATATAAATATATCAATAATGCGATAGAAAATCGACATCTCCCTTGATACATTTAACATATGTTTATAGTTGTAATTAATGTGTCAGGATGGAATAACTTTAAATAATTATTCCTATAAAATAATTTTATTCCAATAAAAGTTGGAATAAAAAATAGATACTGGAAAGACTTCCCAAAATCAAAATTAGGAAACTTTAGAGATTTAGAAGCAGAGAACTACTATTCTATTGCAGACTGATATGTGTTTTCTTAGCCAGAACTCAGTCAAAAACAAACAAAAAACTCTAACTTTCTCTTGAGGTGCTTTCATGTAGCTATGAGACAATAGCTCCAAATATTTTAAGGTAGTTAGAGAAATACAACAGAAAAAACTCAAATTTACATTGTCTTTCCTTCTTTATTTAGGTTTCCTTTAGGCTGAAATAGATGCCACATGAATGAATCCAGTCACAAATGCTGACTATCTAAAACTGTCCTAAAAGCAACCATCCTCTCTCGAGGTGGGTTGCAAGAAATTTGCCTTTTTTTAAAAAAGAGAGAACTAGAACTGGAAAGCAACTTTTTTTAGAAAATGTGGATTCCATAATAGTTGATATCAGAATAAACAATCAAGTCAGGAGAAGTTGACACCATGGGACATCTTATCCAAAAACCTAAACAAACTGAGGCTTAATCTTTTAAGTGAAGGGTCACTATCATTATCACTATCACTATCTTCCCTTTCATCCTCTATTTGCTAGAGTGAGCACCAGTAATATCTCCACATGTCCTGTCTCATGCTAGTAGAACCCAAAGGCATCCGCTTGCTCCAGGAACATAAAGAGCCTCAAACCATTATATTAGGTCATGGGAATGACCTAATATAAATGTTACAGGTATTTGGCATATCAAATATGACACGAGCAGCTTGCCAGGCTTGCCATGAGGGTGACATACTCTTGCAGTCATTAGAACAAAATATCTTCAGGGCTTGAGACAGAGACAGTTCTCCTTCTGGAATACTGATATTGGGGCAAGTTTCATCTTTTCTTTCTTGATGTTACAAGACCAGGTTTCCACACACCTGGTTGTGGAAACGCCACACACGTGAGAGGGATCACATGCCTGCGAGCACACTGTGCGGTGCCTCTACATGCCATGCTTGTACATGCATATCACACTCGCATGCATGTCACACTTGGTTGTGATGCTCTCAGAATTCTGACTCTAGTGCTTGCCGGGAGATATTGTGGTAGTCACATATGTTCAGAGAAGAGTCTCATAGGTGATCAGGATGTTCACAAATGTTTTAATGTGGGGCTTGCAAGCACCTACATATGCCCTGTGCATGCTCATCTGTGCTGCTGAGATTTCAGACACCTGATGCCTCAACTGGAACTAAGTTGGCCCCTATTGTAGTGACTGCAAGCATCAAATTGGTTGGAGTCAGAGAGATAGTACAGAGGGTTGGGCAGTTACCTTGTATGGGGCCAACAAGATTTGATGTTCAGTGCCTCACAGGGCTTCCTGAGCATGCCCAGAGTGATCCTTGAGTACAGAACTAGAAGTAAGACCTAAGAATGCTGGGTATGGTAAGAAAAAAAAAAGCGAGACAACAACAAAATCATACTTACTACCTTATTTATTTTTGCAAAACTTCTCTCTCTCTCTCTCTCTCTCTCTCTCTCTCTCTGGTCACTGAGCTGTTCTCTAGTGACCAAATTATAAATAGGGAACTGATTGTGCTTAATCATTCTATTTATCATTGGAAATCTTCCCAACTGATATGCTCTTAAGCGGTGTGTAGTCAGTCTGTTTTATGTCTTAAAAATACAAAGCTAGAAAGATGGTACTGTGGGAAAAAGCACTTGTCTTGACTGTGATCTACATAGGTTCAATCCTTAGCACCCGTATGTTCCCCTAAGCTCCAGCAGAAATGATCACTGAGCTCAGAACCAGGAGTAAGACCTGGGCACCACTGGGTGTGGCCCCAAACCAAAACAAAGGCAAATGGACAGACTCCACCCATATCTAAATAATCATTTGTATCACCTGTATCACTTGTCTTTCTGTTCATCAATTTGCTCTAGTGGGCACCAGTAACATCTCCATATGTCCTGTCAAGTGCTAGTGTAGACCAAGGGCATCTGCTCGCTCCAGGAAAACAAGGAGCCTCAAACCATTCCTTCAGGTCATAGGAATGAGGTCTATAATTGTTACTGATTTTTGGCATATCAAATGCAACACAGGTATCTTGCCAGGTCTTCTGTGCAGATCACAATAATATACACAAAAATAGTAGCTACTAATGTTTGCAGGGAATGGAGTATTCTCAGGCTTTCTTTTCCTTTTTCTAAAACAGACCTTTCTCTCCCTTCCTAACTCTTATGAACTAATGCTCATAGCTACTGTGTTTTTCACCAATGCCTGAGCAAAACTCTATGCTGCACCATCATCAATCTATAATGAGAGAAGAAAATAGAGTTAAGGAGAGAAGAAACTAAACCTTGGGGATTGCTCAGCTATAAATTAAGCTTTGATCTAATATTTAAAACAATAATAGCCCAGTGGAATAGAGACTACAGAGTTTTACTTCCCTCTATTTACTTCTAATTTACTTTGGTGCCAAAGTTAAGGTACTATGGAAATTATTTTTCAAACAGTGGGCTAGGGGAATGGAATTTGGATTTTGGTTCCAAGAAGAAAAAATAGAGCATGAGTGCAACTTAGAAGGATATGTGTTTCCATTTTGTTTTTTAATCATTGCCATGATGTGTTGACCAATATGCTCCTGCTCCAGTCTCTATCCTCTATCTACCTACCTATATCTATTACTATTAGATGCGGAAGATTTCAGAGAATCTACTAGTCTCTGTTGTTCCTTCTCCCACATCAGTGACTACAGGTGTTCCAAAGAAAGTCATTATCTCACAGCTACTTCAAAATATTCTGGTATATATACTATAAACTGGAAACTAGAAGAAAATTATGGTAAAAATACTAGTACTAGCTAATCAAAACATCAATGCCGATTATAGCCTGTGTGTTTGAATTTTATGTCTATTATTTATGCCCTTTTTGTGTGTTTTATTTTGTTTTTTTTTGTTTGCTTTTGGGTCACACCTGGCGATGTTCAGGGATTATTCCTGGCTCTGCACTCAGGAATTACTTTTTGGTGATGCTCAGGGGACTATAAGGACTACTTCTAATATTATTAATTCTAGAAACAGCACGGATCCCATTGGCCATTTTTTCAATGGCAGGGGATAACACATAAGTATAAACATTTTCTTTTAAAGTATCTATAAAGTAGCTTCACTTGTCTAACTTTCCTGTTCAATTCCAAGATGAGCTGAGGTTTTGCCAAATGTCAAAATATTTGTTAAGTTGATATTAGAAGGAATGAGTATTAGTTTGAGTTGGACAATCCATTTTCAATCAATTGATATGACCTCCCTATTGATGTGTGATACTATGGCAAATGGTTATTCTAAGCTTCTGCATTCCATCAATAATAAGTAAGTCACAGTAAAATCTATTATGCTTTTCTGAACAATAGTGCTTGGATTATAAAAAATCCAATGACTAGTATGGCAAGGACATTGTACAATACATATGGCTTCAGATAACAATAAGCAGCAAGCAGACAAGTAAAAATAAAGAGGTGAAATCAGATGAAAATATAAACACAAAAAATTCTTTGTTAAAAACAAGAATCTCTATTGTTTATGCAGCTATAATTATTTATTAAACAATAATTTTATAAACTTGTTTATGAAATATATCCTGACTTGATCATATACTCATGTTTTATAATATTGAATGTTACTAAAATCATTTTAAGTGATACTTCTAATACTGATGAGATCAGCTTATCATAATTCCAAATGGTGGATATCATTATTAGCTACACTTCATAAATGAGAAAACAGAGTGGAAAAGAGTTTAAAATACTCAAACTTGTACCACTAATCACCATCAGAAACCAAACTTAAATCCAACTGTGTCAAAGTCAAAATATGCAACATATGTACAAATTTTACTAGCGATTTGGATCAGATTCCCAATGGTTATAGCATACTAGTAGGGATCTTCATATTGCAGTCACTGGTAGAAGGCTTAATGTTGATGAAGTTTCAAGTAAGAAAAGAATAGAATCTGAATAAATTCAGAAGAATCTGTAACTGTAAAATTTCAGAATTTTCTATTGATTGTTTTTCATGTTTTAAAGGCAAATTCTTGAACTTCATGCCGGAGGTTCATGAACTATCCCTAGAATTCAGTCTCTTAAGCACCAGGAGTGACCCAAAGCACTGAAGAGGGAATAGTCTCTACACACTGCCCGTCAGGATCCAAATCAACTAATTGCACACATATGCAAGCCTGCACAGGTGCACACACACACACACACACACACACACACACACGCACACACCCGAGGAGTACATGCGGGGCCAGCTGTGTGCCCTTGGATGGAAATGCTCTTCCGAGAAGGTGGCCTGCACCAGCCTCAGAGTTGCCGAGAGAAATGAGCCTCCTACCACTCAATGCCCAGATGCTGCTGAACACATCTGTGAGAAGTCACTGCTGCCCCATGGCTCCCCGTGGCCAGACTTTTGGGCCATTCCTGCAAAGCTCTTCATTTGTGTATTTGCAGCAGTGGGATGCAGACGCGAGCTACAGCTGATTTCTTGCACCGCATCCCCAACACACGAGCCTCATACATCCCCAACACGCCAGGCTCTAATGAAAAGGGGCGGGAAGGTCTCCCATGTCCATAGTGATGTGTTGTGGCGTATCCACATTCCTCTCTTTACTCAGGATCATTCAGGCCCACATAAAGCATTGTGGGACGTCCCAGCCTCAAGACCGTCATGCTGGAAATTGCCCTGTTTGCCATCAGCGAGTACTGAATCAAACCCACGGTGAGGAGTAGGGAGGAGGCGTGTACCTGGTTCGCTCTAAGGCACCCTTGGCCCATACTCGCTCCCAGCAGAGGGTTCGTTGACAGGCGCGGCACTGCCTCTCGTGAGGCCCCTGCTTCAGAGCTGGTCCGAGCAGTGCCGTGCCCTGCAACACACGCTCTTCCATAGAGTTTGGTTTGTTTCAGAAACAAAAGTAATCCCATTAAAATAAAGATTTTTTTTGATATTTAAAGCAAATAATGTGAGTTTCATGATAAGGGTAAAGTATGCTGAGAGTTCTAAAACCAGCATCGGTGACTATTAGACGCAAAAATCCACGACTCCCATTAGCAATTGTGGAAAACGTGTTTTTTTTTCCTCAATCTCTTACACTCTCATGAGAAATGTGCGTCCCCTCCATAGTAGGTTTTATCTCATCCACCCCAGAGCACCCCAGGGCCCAGAGCACTGCCGGGCCTGAGGTTTAGTAATAACGTCATGTGCTTCACTTGGGGTCTGGAAGTGGATGGTAGCTGTTTGAAGATCTTTTTTAAAATTTTAACTTTAAGACGATTAGTGACATCTACCCTGACCCTCCAGGTGTTGCAGGTGCGGCTACAGTGCCAGGCATCAGCAGGTGGCAGACAGGAAACAAACACGCTTGTCTACACCCAGGCTCTGCCCTGTGGGCCCTAGATGGGTGATGGTCTGACATAGAAAGACTGGGCCCCCTGGGATAAACCCAGAACCACAGCAGAGCCTGGCAAGCTACCCATGGTATATTCAATATGCCAAAAACAACAATAATAATGAAAATAATGGACCTCATTTACAACAAATGGAGACTTAACTGGTGCCCACTAGAGCAAATTGATGAACAACAGGAAGATAAGTTATTTCTTGGAGAAACAATATAAAATATTGCATAAACTTTAATCACCAAAAGCCTAAAAAACACAAGTAAAAAGAAAACAAAACAACTTGCCCTGATTCTGGGTATTAAGTTAGAAAAGAGGTAAAGTAGTATCTAAGAAACCAGGTCAGCAGTGCTTTCTGACTCATATCTCTTCCAGACATATTCCTGAGCGTCTCTTTATGATTTACCAAATCTAGGTGTGTTTCTCTTCATATAATCTCCCAGTACCAGTACTTTCATCTATCCCATGTTTTCATAGCTATTTTATAGCTATTGAGTTCTTTTGCCCTAAGGGAAGTATGTGTCTGACTTGTTCATCATTTTCTATAGTCGAGTCCAGCATCTGTGTGACTCAAGGTAAGAACCTTATGAATTTTACTGGATGGACAGATATTTTATTACCTTTTAAAAATGCTCTCATATCATGTTTTAATGTGCACATGCTTTAATTTTGTTACTCTTTTAACATAAGGAGCCATGGATGTAAATCAGTGCTAGAATACTTGCCTTGTTTGTGGGAAGTTCTTTGTTTGATCCAAACCCTACAAACAACATCACACCTTTGGTGATCCTTAAGGTTCTGCAACTTTGTACACCAAAAACATAAATGTCAACACAATGGAAATCCTATATTTATTTTCATGGCAGAAAAAAAGCATACTAAAGAACTCAGTCTAAGTCTCTGTATTTGAGGATAAATAAAGAAAATAGTCACAATTCATATGAACAATTAAAGCAATAATAAATAAAATAGAATATAGTAACATGATTTCTATGTCACCAGAAACAAATAGCCCCTTCTTTCACTGATGAGCACTTATCAGAAGACTTATAAATAGACCTTTACAAAAATCAACCCCATTTTCTATAGGAAAGAAAAATTTCTGAAGAACAAACATAAATTTTAGAAACTTAATCTAAATCAGTTGAACTCTTAGGAGTTTTATGTACATGCCGTTTATGATCACATGAAATCAATTTTCTTAACTTGTGGCAATGCAATACACAAAATGAACTAAGGCTTGTTGCAATGGGGAGTAAAATCAGGACTATGCTAGCTTTGTGGTGGTAGGCTCTCAACCAGTTATATGTAAACACGATACTACCTTGTTTCCTACACCATACACTAGTATACAACTGTGACATCAAACTATATAAAGAGGATCCTTAACCATGGCAATATTTTTGTTCGCAGACATGGGGCAGACTTCGCAGACATGGGGCAGAGCTGCTACTGGCTCTCCCCCGTGACCTGCCGCTCACGAGGCGCCCGGGAGGGATGGTGGGTTCTAGCCCTGGCCCACCACCCCAGCAGAGCCTCGCAACAAGCCAGACGACCCCCCCACTCCATGAGCGCCTCCATTTTCCACATCCGGACTTCTCTCTCATCAGACCTCCACCCAGCAGACCAGCCTATCAGCGCCTGGCTCGCTGCCGCGTGGTTCATCAATAAATGCTGGACTTAGAGATGGCTACAAGAATATGCTACCTGCACGGCAGAGCCTGGCAAGCTACCCGTGTTGTATTTGATATATATGCCAAATACCAGTAACAATTACAGACCTCATTCCGGAATGGATTGAGGCTCTTTATGTTCCTGGAGCAAGCAGATGCCTTGGGCTCTACTAGCATGAGACAGGACATATGGAGATGTTACTGGGGCCCGCTCGAGCAAATCGATGATGAACGGGAAGACAGTGATGTTAAATATTATCCATGTTCCTTCAAAATATAATCATCATCCCCATACATGTTATTTGTAGACATGGCTGTCTGTAAAATGTACATGTAACATGAAACTTCCAAGTTTCATAGAGTAAGTGGGCAAAGTGCTTGTATAACTGACCCAGGTTCCTTCTCTGGCTCCCCATATGGTTTTCTGACCACTTGCCAGGAATGCTCATTGAGCACAGAGCCAGGAGTAAGTCCTGAGCACTGCTGTATTATGGCTCCAAAACCAAGGGGAAAAATATTGAAAACACTTGGAATTGTTAGGTAAAATGTTGCAATGTTTAAAATAATTCACTTGTATCACTTGTCTTCCCATTGTTCATCGATTTGCTCGAGTGGGTGCCAGTAATGTCTCCATTCGTTGGGAATGAGATTCATTATTGTTACTGTTTTTGGCATATCGAATACACCTCAGGTAGCTTGCCAGGCTCTGCCGTGGCTCTGGGTTCATCTCAGGGAGCCCAGCCTTTTTCTATGTCAGACCATCAATTATCCAGGGCCCACGGGGTAGAGCCCTAGCTGTATACAAGCCTGTCTCCTGTTTGCCAACCTTTACTAATAAAAAATAATCTTCAGATAACATGGATATCTCAAAATACGATGGCTATACTTCTCTCTTGGACCTTTTTTTCTGAAAGAAAATAAAAATAATTAACAGAAGAAAAATATTCTTAGGTACCAGAAAGAAAATATGAAATAAATAATAGAGAAATCACTCTATGTCTAAGGGGTACAGCTGCTTCAGATAGTATGGAGGCTTGTGAATGAAGGAGGGAATTAGATATTCACAAAGTTTATGTAGAAACAGAAGGAAAAGTTTGGTTACATATGAGGAAATTTTGGAACTATGCATAATCTCTCTTGAAAACTTCACCCTCAATGAAAATAGAAGACTAGAAAATCTACCCACTGTACATATTTAGCAAGGTACAATATAAATTGCCAGAATGTTAGGCTTGTTATTCTCCACACTGCGTTTAAGTATATCAGATCCACTTGGCATCAGAAGCCAAATAAGTATAAATACTTAAGATATCTAATGCTATTCACGGCACACTTCTTATTATAAGAATTGACAAAATATAATGGGATAAACACAAATAGAATCTTCATGAAAATAAGCTCATTACTAGAGTATAAAACCCTTACAGAGTATTCTCAATGGGAAGGAGAAGTTAATAGTTATAGTTTATAAGCCTAGAAAACCTGATTTTTTTTTCTTTTTGGGCCAGCAGTGTGCAGGAGATACTCCTGATTCTGTATGCAGAAGTTACTCCTATAGTGTTTGGGGACCATATGAGATACTCAGTATCAAACCCCAGGTCTGCCATATTCAAGGCCATTGCTCTACCCACTGTACTATAATTCCAGCACTGAACCAGAAATATTTTTAACAGAAAGAGATGAATAATTATTAAAAGTGCATATTTATAATTTGTAAAACCATGGCATTTTTATGTAGAAAGTTTAAGAAAGTTTTTTTTTTTCCTTTCTGCTTTTTCACCACACCCAGCAGTGCTCAGAGTTTACTCCAGTTCTGCACACAGGGATCACTCCTGAGGGGGTTCAAGAGGTCTATGGACTGCTGAGGAATGTTTCCATTGCATACAGGCAAAGCCTGTCATGAGAATGTTTCCATTGCATACAGGGAAGAGCCTGTCATGAGAATGTTTCCATTGCATACAGGCAAGAGCCTGTCTGAAGAAAGCAAATATTTCTAATATAAAAATTTAAAATCACAAGTAAATAAAAATATCACTTGCATTTACTAATAATATATTAAACTTTAGAGTCTACTGAAAGGAATGTGCATGAACTGTAAGCTAGATCTGAAAAAGCAATACATTAAGTCATCATAGAAAGATAAATACATGAAAATATAATAAGGAAAGTCAAGAGTATCAGAATTTTCGAAGAAAATTCAAGTACATGTGAAAAAGCTCATTAATGGGAGACTGTAGAGATTTAAAGTGGGTGATTTGACCCTTGTAGGGTGTTGTTGGAACAACCCAAGTGGGATAAATTATCTACTTAAAGAAAGTGGATATCCAGGGAGGCACTGAGTAATTATATTTTCAGAAAAGGCAATGCCGGGCCAATAAGTGTGGGAGCCTATAATCAAAAATGTGAAACAAAAATCACTTTATTAAAAGATTGTAATAAGGTAGTAAAAGGAATGTACTGTATTGAATTTATTAAATGCCAAAGGCAATATGTACATTTTTTAAGAGAAAAATTTGATTTTTGCCAAAGTGAGGATAATGTTCTTGCGAAGTTTTTGGTAATGGTATTCTGTCATCAGAAAATGGCTTTAGGGCAAGTAGTGGTGTGGCACCAGATAATATGTGGCCGTGCCGGGCTGGGGAGGCATGTGGTGCCAGGAACTGAACGTCAGGCCTGTAATCCCCAGGTATATGTTCCAGTTCTTTGAATTATCACCCCAGTTCCAGCATTTTAAAAAAAATCATATGTAAGAGTTGTATGAATAATGGGAAGTACCGTGAGAGAAGCTGTAGGCATCATTTTACATAGATTAAACTGAATCAGAAAACTGAAATATTTGATCCAAAACATCTTCCCTAGTGCTTATATGTTAATACAATCTAAAGATATATTTATAGTTGTATTTATATAAAAAGCATATATTATGTGTTATAATGCCATCAATCAGGAGTTCTTTTTTATGTGAATAGAAATAATGGATAAAAGGAAAGTCCATTTTTATTTTACAAATGAAATGGAAAAATAAATGTATAAATGATGATGCCAGGGAATAAAAATAGTATGAAAAACAATAAACTAGAATTAAATTTGACAGCTTCCATAGTCTCTAAAACAGTGTTTATGAAAATTTAAGAAAGAGTAATGAATAGAGTTTAGAATAAAGATTCATTCTTATAAATATAAAATGCTTAAGACAAGAATGTATGCTAATTCCAAATACAGGGACACTCAGAAAACATGTGGTATACTGACAAAGCATAAATTAGCACATTAGAGTGAACAGTTGAGGAGGGAAGATTGAAAATATACATTGAAAATAGCTCAATTAAATTTTTATTAGATTAACGAGAGAGCTTGAATGGTGTTGTGTACTATCCTGTATATCTGAGGATAATTGTCAGTTTAACTCAAAATAAACATATGTACACATGTGGGTGTAAATACATATAAAGACAGAGATAGAAAGTAATAGAGACACATTTGTTTTCATTCTTTACTAGGCAAACAAATTCAATCCTATAATCACAAACCATGATTCTTGAACTTAAACTTAATTGAATAAGTCTGTCATAGGAAAAAGAAGAAATTTAAGATAGGGAATTTTGAAGATCATATTTCAGACTTACAACTCCCATTTCCCCAATATCCTTTTGCAGCATTCCCTTCCTTTTCATCCTCATCACTCAAATGTCTATCACTTCCTAGGAACACTGTCATGTGGCTATGAGCTTTAGCGTTAAATTTTTGCTCATTAGTTTGGAATCCTGGAGAGGTTCTATGACCTTTCTGAGTTTAGTCATTGTCCATGGATAAAAATGATAACAAGACATGTCCAAGAGGTTTATTGTCAAATACTGTAAAGCGATTGATATCAAGACTTTGATACGGTTGCTATTTATCACTCATTTCTATGTTACACAACACTAAGATGGCACAGAGGAGAAACTCACTGCTGCTGACCCACTGAGCAAAGGAAATGTGGAGCATTAGGTGAGCTGTGTCGCTCACCCATAGACTCACATTTGGGTTGCCTTAGATGTACCCGTTAATTTGCCTAATGGGCAGCCTATGTCTTGACTTGGCTGTGCGATTTCCTAACACAGAGTCAAGACAGAGAACTGAGGAACTACAGGGAAATAGATGTGGGTTGAAATTATTCCATACATATGAGAGCTGAGAAGATGATTTGTCTTTGCTGAATTCAAAGAAAAAGAGAATAGGAACACTAAAATCAGATTTAATCCAAACTATAAAGAAATGACAATGACTCTCCCTAATTTTGTGTAGCACTGAAGAGAGTTGAGTTGAAGTCAACATAATAAACTTAACTTACTTTTTTCTTTTGGGTCACATCCGTCAATGCTCAGATGTTACTCCTGGCTCTGCACTCACGAATTACTCCTGGCGGTGCTCAGGGAAACATATGGGTTACCAGGGATCGAACCTGGGTCGGCCGCATGCAAGGCAAACACTCTACCTGCTGTGCTATCACTCTGACCCCAACTTTTAAAAGGGATTACATGCCATTTGATTAGCATGGTACACCATGAATAATCTTTATGTTAGCACTTAAAAGGAAACTAGATAATTAACCTTCTTCACATAAACTGTCATTCATGGACCAGCAGCACTAACTTCTGTAAGAAATGCTGAATTTCAGACTTCTGAATGAAAACTCAACTTTCTCTCACAAGCAAAGGAATTGATATCTATATTCAATATATTTACTGAAACACAGTAAACTTGATGAATCATTTCATAACCTTAGGTTTCATTGAAATCACTCTAAAACCAATTTACAAAACTTAACTTCTTAGCATTGTACTATTTATGCATTTATTTCTTCTCTAACTTTATTATATTGTAGTTGGGATAACACAGTTACAACAGTGATAACATTTATGCTTTTGCTGCACAAATTTACTTTGCCATCACTACCACCAAATAATCAAAGATTCTCCATCATCATCGTATTTTGTTCCACCACTTCCTCCATGGACATTGATTTTTTTTAAACTTTCCTGGGGACTCCCCAGTAGTTAGTTGGATAGATAGTACAAAGATTAAGGTAGTTACTTTGCAGTACCATTGACCCTGGTTTTATCCCTATCACTACCTATATTTCCCCCAAGCTTTATCAAGTGTGATCCCTGAGTCCAGACTCAGGAGTAAGTCCTGAATACTCTGGGTATAGCCCCAATGCTCCTTTTGTCAAATAACAAACAAACAAAAACAAACAAACAAACCAATAGACAAAAGCTACCTTTGGTGATTCTATTCATAATTTAAGGTTCACTAAGGAAAGAATATGCGCCACATGTGTGAGGGTTCATGGCTGTAACAATGGAGGTAGACTTTAGTCCAGGTCTCCAAAGCCACTGTATTATGCCCCACTTGCATCATAACTCTCAATCCCAAGAAAACTTCAAGTTCAAATAAAAGTACTAGCAAACAACCATAGTTCAGTAGTTTCCAGTAGTGTATTTTTTCCCCAAGTACTTGAATGTAGCACTAGAGTCCCCCAATCAACACCAGGGTGACACCTACATTGCTGGCTCTGAGAAGCCAAACATGGCCAGTCACAAGAACTGAAGCCTTCAGACTGGTTGGCTAAGCATGGGTGGGAGTGAGGCCCCTAGATTCCTCTGAATGTTATTTGGGTAACTTTGCCAATATTTAGAAGTGTACACACATACACACACAAACATACTCACACACAAATAAATAGACACACAATAATCAGTGAGTGTACTGTCTCTGACAGGAATAATAATATTTTAAATTTGTTTATATATCCCTAATTCCAGCATTCAGCACTGTGCTAAATAAATATTATTCTATCATAAATATATTTGATTATTACACATTGTTATTCATGTAATATGATCTCACTAATTTTAACAAAGAAATACTTCTTTGCCCTTTCAAATTAAAACAGAAATTACACATCAGTATTAATATATGAGAAATGTTAAATCTTGTTTTTTCTTGCTGTGATTGATGCATGCAAATTATTTTATTTGTCACCACAAAGCCTGCCTATAATTTATATTGAATGTGATAAATAATGAGGGGCTAAAACCTAAATTTTCTAATGTGTAAATGGCTTGAAAATAAGCTTCATATTTATTCATTAGCTGTTACAGTGACTACATCCCAAGAGCAGGTTCTTTTCTGGCATGGAATTAAGCTTTACAAACAACCAAAACATCTCAAAAAGCAAATTCACAGTTAAATCATTATCTTATTAAAATAAATACCTGAATAAACAATATTTAAATATCATAGACTTGCTTTACAGAATATTTTTCCTGAAGATATTGTAATCACTATCATTCCATAATAGTGCTTGGAAATGAATAACATGCAGGGTTTTTTTTAAAGAAATTTGAATGATTTTTTTTTCTCAGAGACTTAAGCAAAATTTTCTTACCAGCATTACCAATTAATTAATCAGAACTGTACATCTCAGAACAGAAGGCAAAAAATGAGCTACTGCAAAGGTTAGATGTTATCACACTGAGCTATTCACATCACATTTATGAGTGTTAAACTAAGTGCCCAATCAGAATATGTGCAAACAAAACATATTTGAATCGACAAGAACACTTCAAGATATTTCTTGTCTTTTCCTGTAACTGCTATGAGGCTTGATGTTAAATAATGCAGCAAACTCTTAAAGGATGAAGGCAGAGTTTTTTTTTCCATTTCTTTTTTGTATTAATTTAATGACAGAGTGATCTCACAACTTTTATCTGTTTAACCAATTATTCATTCCAAAACAATATTAAAGTTTCAGGAATTTGACATCAAATGCTTAAAGTCTTAAGTCTTGAAGACAAAGTAGTTTCTGGGGCATCATAATATAAGAAAAAAAACTCATATAGGCACAGGAAAGTAGTGAAATGGTTAAAAGTCCTGATGTCAGTGGCACAGCATAGATGCCCTCCATGTCTGAGAAGGGAGGGAAAAGGTAATGACACAGGAAAAGTTCCCTACACTATGATACAGAAGGTGCACAGAATATCAATTTGAACTAGTCAAATAAATAAGAAATATACTTGATTGGAGGGAGACAAATTTTTCAGTGCAACTTTATAATTAACCTTATTGACTTTCAAGTGTTTTCATAAGTTATCAAATAAACAGAATTAATTTAAATCTATAGCTCAACGGGTGAAACTGTTTTTGTTTTCATATCTTTCACAAATTTTAATCAACCTTTTTTGCACTTTAAATGTAAACTAATTTACATAAAGTTATAAATTGAACCAACTATCTTAATCTTTTTTCTGTTAAAGTTTGAGTGGTAACTCTCCTGCACTTGTCCCACCCCTATGTTATTCAGGTCATCTCCAGAAAATCTCTAAAATGTTTCTCCCTATCTCTCTATGGAGAGGCCATCTTGTCAGAGACTCTTGTCAATAAGAATGCAAAATTTAAATAAAATAAAAAATAAAATTTGAATGTTACTGATCATTTTTAAAAAAAAAGATAGAATCCTCATGTTGAATAGCAATAACTCTACTCTGCAATGGCTCCCATTTTCCCCAGTTTCCTTTGATCTAATTGAGCAAAAAACAAAAGCTTATTGATGCACTTACTGATACACAATCTTCCTCACTTGGATGATGTCATGTATTCCCTGAGATTGACTCTCAAATAAACAAATCATACAAAAATATTACACAGACGCTATCTTAGGGAATTTTGTTTTTTATTTTTATCTATCTATCTATCTATCTATCTATCTATCTATCTATCTATCTATCTATCTATCTATCTATCTATCTATCTATCTATCTATCTATCTATCTATCTATCTATCTATCTATCTATCTATCTATCTATCTATCTATCTATCTATCTATCTATCGATCGATCTATCTATCGATCTATCTATCGATCTATCTCATCTATCTATCTATCTATCTGTTTGTCTGTCTGTCTGTCTGTCTATCTATCTATCTAACTATTTATCTATCAATCACTTGATCAATTGAATCCCGTTATTCATCGAAATGCTCGAGCGGGCGCCAGTAACATTTCCATTGGACCCTATCACGTGCCAATGTAGCCCAATGGCATCTGGTTGATTCAGGAATATGAAGAGCCTCAAACAGTTCCTTCAGGGTCTTTACAAGGAAGTCTGACCATCTTGTAGGTGGGCGACCACTTGATCTTTTGACATCCCGTGGGATCCAGTAGGTAATGGTTCTAGTCCAGCGGTTGTCTCCAAATCACATTACATGTCCAGCCCATCTGATTTTTTGATGCCTTGGCAAACGAGACAGAGTCCCTGATTCTGGAATAGTGACGGAGGTCAGAACTCCGGATTCCTTCTCTCACTTGAGTGAGGCGAGATATTCCAAGCATAGCTCTTTCGATTCCTCTCTGGGAGACCCGAATAGCATTCTCATCCTGCTTTCGTAGGGCCCAGGTCTCTGAGGCGTATGTTAATGCAGGGAGAACGGTGGAGTCAAACAGATGTACCCGGAGCCGGAGGTTCTTTGTCCTTTTAGCTATTTCTTCGATGCCTATGAAGGCATTCTCATTACTCATTCAAGTAATGAGTAATGAGAATATCTATCAATATATCCATTTATTTATTTATTCTTTATTCATTCATTCATTTATTTATTTACTTTTCTGTTAGTTTGTTTATTGCTTTTTTGGGTCGCACCCGGCAATTTTCTGGGGTTACTCTTGGCTCTGCACTCAGGAATTACTTGTGGCAGTGCTTAGGGGACCATATGGAATGCTGGGAATCAAACCTGGGTCAGCCGCATAAAAAGGCAAAATCTTATTCATTGTACTATCACTCTGGCCCCCTATCTCAGGGTATTTTGATTAAAATACATGTGTCTCCTTAAAGAGTCCACAATGCCATTTGATTTGTGTCATGATGTGTGTATTTCTAAATGTTATGGCGAATGTGGAAGATTATGAAAATGATACTGAATAGAAAAAGTGTCCATCTTTGCTCAATAACCAATTTGATTTTTAGTACTATTTGGGTATTACTATAGAGACTTTTTTCCAGATTTCTGTTTTTGTATTTTGTTTGTTTGTTTTTGGGTCACACAGTGATGCTCAAAGATTACTCCTGGCTCTTCACTCAGGAATTACTCCTGCTGGTGCTCTGGGGACTAAATGGAATGCTGAGGATCAAACCCTTAGACCGCAAGTAAGGCAAACACCTTATTTTCTGTGCTATGGCTCTGGCCCCTGTTATTGTAGTTTTGAAAATATTTAAAAACTATGATTTAATAGACTAAATTATCTCTAATGTACTTTTTAGATAAAAAAGGTGACTACAACAGTATGGTACCCGCACAGCAAGCCTGGCAAGCTGCTCGTGTCGTATTTGATATGCCAAACCAGTAACATTTATATTAGGTCATTCCAGTGACCTAATATAATGGTTTGAGGCTCTTTATGTTCCTGGAGCAAGCGGATGCCTTTGGGTTCTACTAGAATGAGACCGGACATATGGAGATATTACTGGTGCCCACTCTAGCAAATCGATGATTAACGGGAAGATCGTGATTGTGATCGTGATCTCCTTACAACATTAATTGTGGTTCACTTCTGGACACAAACTTTTTTTGGTTGATTGAAAGATTCCTGCCATTATTCATAGTTGAATTTGCAACTTACACAACTATTTAGTCTGTTCACTTATTGACTTATTCTTTCCTGCATTCATTTAGAAAATATTTGAATATTGTGTTCTGAATGTAAAGTAGGAGTTACTTGATGTAGGAGAAAGAACAGCGATGCTCAGGGGTTACTCCTGGCTCTTCTCTCAGGAGTTACTCCTGGTGATGCTTGTGGGACCATATGGATGCCGGGGACCAAATCCAGGTCAGTAGAGTGCAAGGTAAATACCCTCCCCACTGTGCTATCGCTCTGGCCTGATTTCAGGTATTTTATGATGTGAAAATATTGAGGTGGAGAAGTTAGAGGCAAACTCACTAGTAAAAGGTCATTCTATGTAAATGGAGAGTAAACTTAAGTTTTTCCAAATGGTTTCTAAGTGAGAAGGACTGGCAAAAAATTGAAAGGTGGCAGGTAGCATCAAATTCTGACTACCTGTTGTCAATTTCCAAAGCTCAAGGGCTGTGTTCTCAGTCTGGTGGCTGCAGATTTTGTGTAAAATATTATTTTCACATGATGCCTGGCCATTGTTGGTTTGTACATTCAGATTCTTGGAACCAATAAATTGTCCTTCAGTTCATTTTTTTAAAACTGCATTCATAAAAATAAGGTACATTCATACCACTTACAAAACATAAACATATAACATGCATTCTGTGTAGCTTAATTGAACCTTTAATTTTATTTATCGCAGCACATGTTTAAGAAAATAAACTTAAAGTCTGTTTTGTGCATGTGTATTCTATAGTCTGGGTGAATATAACTTTACAAATGTATAGAATGGAGTTTTACAGAAAAGGATAATAGGCAGAATGCTAATATTGCAAACTCTGTAGCTTCCAGACAGTAAGGAGAGGTTTTCTAAAACAGAGGCTCAAAAGGTCAAGGGAAAGCACTCACGAATGAAGCTGTGGGGAGGTACTGCAATGGAGAGCAACGCTGCAGAACGCCCTCTTGAAAATCACATCTCCATTAGCACAGTCAAACACAATCACAGTCAAAAGAAGCAGGAAACTTCAATTTTCATAAAAACTCTTATTTTTAAAAGGTTGATAACTATTTGTGAAAAAATATGACAGTCACCAAGGAATGAATGATAGCAACTCTCATGTGGTTCACTGGCTAATGCTTTGAACAAGTACAAATGAAGCCCTTCCCAGATTATTCAGGCAACCCAAGCTTCTCTCTTTCCCAACTATCCAATTTCCTGTGCATCTCCAGTGCAGTGACAAGACCAGGAGGTGGAAATCAACATATGTTCTTCCACATAAACATCACAGCAACTCAGTGTGTTAAGTATTATTATACCTTCAGGCATTCTTGAAACTAGAGACTAAATGCAAATGACTGTGCAAGAAGAGACAGAAATAACTGTATACTGGTGAGCAGAGGAAACACACAGGAAAGAAAGAATCAGCAGATAATGAGGTTAATTGTTGCTCTTCCAAGGCGGGAAGCTTAGTGGAAGACCTTCAAGAACGTGTCTAGCAATGGTAAACTTACAGCTTGCCCCAGGGAAACAAATCTGAAGAAGAACCCAAGAGTTCAAATGTATTTAGCACCAACATCCAAATCCTTAGCAAAACATCTTCATATATGCTAGGCAGTGTTTTCTCCAAATGTTCATGTATTTCAAATAAACTCCCCTTTGTTCAGTGACTAATATTACCTATCTTATGAAACCATGCACTGCAAATGAATGACTTTCTGGTTTGAGAGAGTGATGCATTGTATAGCTTTTTGTTTCACTGCCACTCAAAGGATCACTCATGGCATAGTTTTTTCATGGCAATAAACCAGAAAGCTACTTTTCTCAGAAAATTGAAATGGCCTGCTACTTCATTTCAGAAAACATATCTATGACCCTTTGTAACTGAGCTTTTTTGCAGTTACATTCATCAAACCACCCCACTTCTTAGTTGGGGATGTACATTGTTGCAGGACACCTAAAAGCCTAGGCCTCTGCATCTGCCCTGGATTGCCTCCTGCAGGTCACTTCATAGATAGGGGGTAGTCTGAATGTGGCAGTTTATCTGACCATGTATTCTGTACTGGCTGGTATAAATATTCTCTCATGCTACCACAATCATCGTGGGGCTAGCTAGATCTTACCAGCATATTTGCCTGGCCACGTTGGATCTCTAAGTAATTAGACCAGAGAGAAATGCTGTTTGCCTCCAAGCAAGCAAGCATGGCTCCCTGATAGCTCAAAGGCAACTAAAACACAAAACTACCGTGAAGTAGACTAGACTCTTGTGAAGGCTTGGAGAAATATTTAACTGGCATTAGTATTAGTCTTTGGTACAGAGACATGCCATCTCAGAAACCCCCTTCTCTACCCTATAAAGGCAATTCCAGGCAGATCTTGGCTCAAGACATTAAGGGAGGTGCTGGGAGAAATTACCTGAGGGCATTTGATCCTTCCTGCCAGGGGAAGTTACATTTAGCTTATAGCTTCTCCCAGCTCTGCTAGGAGGCTTTTAATTAGCTCTGGGTCCTTGTAAACAACCAGATGGTCTCCTGAAGTTTCTACATTTCTACAGAGCTATTTTCCTGTTTTCATCTCTAGATAGCCCAGCCCAGAATGGGCTGGGCTGGGGAGTTTGGGCAGATTTCTAGCTATAAAATAAGCTGCAAGAAGAAAAGAAGCTCTCGCTTTTTTTCCCCCATTTTTGCCATTTTGGCTTCCCTTGGCGTTTTTGCTTCTCCATCCTCTCCATTCTCTGTTGGGCCTCAACTCGTGGTGGCAGCCATCTTGGCCTACACCTGGCTGGGGCCTAGCTGGGAACCCAGAGTCTGGAGGTTTTCCCTGCTCTTGAATCGTATATTGGATCCTGTGATAGTAAAGCCCTTTTAAAACTGCATCGGATTCCTGAGTCTTCATCCATTCCCCGCCGGCTTTGGAGGTAGAAGGGAACTCACTTCCCGGCACTGCCGGGGACCCCGGTGGCACTCCCTGACAGTACATAATATCATCCTGGCTGAAAATGAACCCAAAGGAGAGATCAACATGCAATGCATTGATTCCCCAAGGCATTCAGCAGAAAATTGAACCTGTAATGACCACTGAGTGGAATAATAACTTTGTTAACAATGTATCAATGTCTAAGCCTAGAGAGGGAGAAATGAAGGTAGAGAGGAGGAGCGGCCTCTCTCTGCTCTCTTCATATCTCCATCAGTTCTTCAAGCACATAGGTGGGCAGTCTCCAGCTGACTGTCTTATTAACATGAAAGTTGGGTTATTGTCACTTTCTTTGGATAGCTTCAGAGAGTTCAAAAAATTTTTTGAAATATGGAGCCGAAGTGATAACACAGCGGTGGGGCGTTTGCCTTATGCCAACCCAGGTTTGATCTCTCAGATCCCGTGCGGTCCCCTGAGCATGGCCAGGAGTAATTCCTGATTGCAGAGCCAGGAGTAACCCCTGAGTGTTGCTGAGTTGACCCAAAAAGCAAATACAAAAGTAAACAAACAAACTAATATATAAATAAATAAATAAATGAAAGTGAAATATGAAAATTTAAAAATGAAGAAGTATAGAAAAGGAAAAATAACAGAAATTGCAAATTTTAAAGATATAAAGAAGCATATAAAAATCTGTGGTTTAGGGTGGCATGATAGATCAAAGGTTAAAGTGCTTTGCCAGGGGTGTTGATCATTGGTATCACATGATTACCCTGAGCACTACCAGTAACAGCCTCTGCTCCACCTCTATGCCCGTGATGGGGAATAGCACCCCTGATGGTCATCTGATGTGGTGCATTGCCAAACCACCCCCACTATCACCAAAACAGCTATTAAATAAAAACATTTTCTTAACAGATAATCATGACTAATTCTCTTTGATGATGCAATGATCGCAAAACTAAGTTAAGGGAGTTATCTCCAAATAAGTCATTCCAGCAGCAGTTTGCTATGCCATATTATCTCAACGTTTACCCTTTTGGTCTATACTTTTTAATTTTTACATGAATTAACAAAAAATAGGTTCCTACTCGTACTATATGTGCAACCCTTATTCTGTGACATAATGCATTTGCTCTATTAGAAATACAGTTTAAGTATGGAAATATTTTTTCTGTGTGCCTCACATAAAAAAGAACATTTCATAGAGATTTAGAATGGTGGCAGTTGTTCTGAATATAGCACAATCATGGGATTAACACATAAAGTAAGACTCAAGTCTTCAATAATATCAAAACCATGAACTACATTAACAAGGGGATATTGTCTCTAGGATATTTGGTAACAGACTAAATGAATTATGCCATGATTGATGCTATTTTGTACATAACTCACAGACATATAGAGACACCACCTGTATGCATGTATGTATATATATACACACACATACACAAACATATATATATATATATATATATACATACATATACTAAACCTCAAGTTAAAAGATAACTAAATTGGCATACATTAAGGAAAATAACTTGAGGGACATATGCAAGCAATGGGATCTTGGAAGAGAAAATTCTAATTATTTTAAGCATAGTAAACTAAATATTTTATTGTACTAAAAAGACATATAGATTTTTATTTACTTATTACTTTGGGTCATGCTCAGTTGTACTCACAGTTGGGGCAGCTGCATGCAAGGCAAATGCCTTACCCACTCTATTATCTCTCCAGCACCGACATTTAGCTTTAAAGCAAGTATTTTGAAAGCTCAAGCTTGAACAGAATTTCAAGATTTCACACTAATTATGTAATAGCTCTAAATGAGGCAAGCTATATGCTTGGGGTGCATATTTTAGTAGGGGGTGGACAATCTATGACCTTGACACCATTCTCCCTTCCTATCCTTAAGCATGTACAAGGAGGAGTTTGTTAGTTGCTAAGGATGTGTAGGGAAGTGACTGCAGTGACGTAGTGCAGTCATGAGTCAGATAAATGCAAAACTGAGATGAAAGAATATCAGGGAGCATTCACTAGAAACATAGAGTGGAGAATAGGTTATTGAACCATCTGCAGTAGGAAGAGGAAGAGTTAATTCATATACCAAAATCCTCCTGGCCAAGGAGAGGAGAAATAAAAGGTGAGTTTGAATGACGCAGTGACACAGTCTATTCTCCACCAAAGAATGAGCAGTTGATGTTGGCGAAAGCCCTATTGTATCTAGACACACTCATATTACCTTTCTGCTATCAGTGCCAACACAGCAGTCCCAAACACTTTCTGTGTCATCCTGATTTGCCCTGCAGGGTGTAAGCTGCTGATATCTAGTCATTTTGAGAGCATGGAAACCAAAACAATTGCATTTGCTACCTGGGAGGTGAAAAGCAATGAAAGCTAGTTTTGTTACCTTCTGAAGCTCTCATCAGCAATGTACCAATGTTGCTGGAAGTAATTGAACAGGAATCTCAATGTAAAATAACCCCTCTCCCCTGCAATCTTTAAAACCAATAGGTCTTCCTCAAAGAATGTAAAAGCAAGAATGAGGTAAACAGAACACCAGGGAAATTTGTTTCATCCATTAGCACTGGAACTGTGGAGCAGAAATGAAGTCTTCCATCCAGGACTGGGGCAGGGTTTGAGAAAACAAGTACTGAATATGAATAGGGGCTGCATTTATTTTCTAACTTAACCTCTGTGGAAATCATCTGGCACATTTTCATCACTGTCTTTTATTGAGTTTCTATTAAATAAATGATTTGAGAGGAGCAATCTATTTCAGCCGACCAATGAGCATAATTCAGAGAAACAGAGTTCCTGCCAGTGAGAAGTTGCAGCAGCTAAATGCTGCCTTAGGGTTTAAACATCCATAATGTATTGCCATTTAAATGCCAGAGTTGTGTTGTTTTTCTTCTACTGATTCCCAGGGCTGTACAGAAACATTACAGAAGTCAAGTTCCGGGTGCCACAAGGCAACACAGTGTCTTAGTTAATGGGGACCACCCCTTCCAAGCAGACAATATAGTCTCAACAGCCAATACAACATGTGTACTGTTGCAACTACAATTCTTCATACAGGACGATAATCTCTAACATATCACATTTCACAAACTGCTATCGATTGACTTGTCTGTGGGAGTAAGATTCATCAGGTTCGCTCTGGAATCTCTGCCCTTGAATATCAGTCTTCCTACTTTCTTCAGTTCTGAGGGGGTGGGGGATCACTTCTGTTGGTACTCAAGCTTTACTCCTGGGTGTACACTCAGGGACCACTGCTGGTGGTGCTCAGGGACCATATGGAATGCTGGGGATCAATCAGATCTGGTAACCTGTGTGCATGGCAAGTACTGCCGTCACTGAACTATCTCTTCAGCCCACTTCCATTGTTTTAAACCATTCTTCTTTTCATTCATTTCTTCCATCTGTTTTCCCTTCTCTGTTATTTTAATCCTTTCTGCCCTAATATTAGTTCTACCATTGTTACCTTTTTATTTTTGTTTGTTTGCTTTGGTTTTTTGGCCACACATGGTATTACACAAAAATTTCTCCTGGCTCTGACTAATGGATGACTCCAAACTATGCTCGAGGACCTGGACTGATCTTGAACTGATTGCTTGAAAGGCAAGTGTCTGAACCCCTAGTATATCTCTGGCCTACTGTTTATTCTCAACTACTTACTGTTCCAAATTGTAGTGTAGAATAAAAATTTTATATTCATATTTTATTACCGAAGAGCTCGCTGTCTTCTTTTAAAGCATTTAAGAAAGAACTTTAAAAAAATTAAATAAATTCCACGAAGGAAATATCTCACTATACAGTGAATCATATCCTGGCATATTAGCAAACAAAAGACAATTTTGCATAGGCTGGCAACATTTATTTGTTTGATCATCTAATGATTTTTATTTTTATTACATGTTTGTTGATGTTCTGGGGTTACTATTGACTCTGAACTCAGGAATTGCTCCTGGTGCTACTCATGGGACCACATGGGATGCCAGTGATTGAACCAGCTTGACCACATGCAGGAAAATGTTCTACCCATTGTATTAACCCTGGTCGCTGGTCATCTAATGACACTGTACAGTCTAATTTCACCCTGACTTGCACTTTTTCCATCTTTCTTACATATCCAATTTTACTCCTATGCCAGAATATAGGCTCAAGGAGGGCAGAGTGCCAGTCGTCTGGGATTTGAGGGGCTTTTTTGTTTAATTTGTGTGTATGTGTATGTGTGCATGCATGTGTTGCCACATACAGCTGTGTTAACGGCTTCTCCGACCATTAGTCACCTTGAAAGACATTATGTCATCCTCGAAAGACATTTTAGTCACCTTGAAAGACATGATGTCATCAACAGCAGTTTGTGAAGCCGAGGGTTCGAGAGAGAATAGAGAAACAAATTACTTCCCCCACCACACATTTCCTATTTCTAAATTCATACATTATCGTTGATTTATTGGCTTAAAAACAACAAATATGCTAGCATTGGGCAGTGGATGTTTTATGTCCATAGTATGAAATGCATACGCTTCAGATTCCACGTCTTTTTTATTTCTCTTGAGTTGGATAAGCATGATACTGGGGTAAGTACCCTTCCTTAAGATGGATTTAACTCCCTTAAGTTTTTTTTAAATAAATAACAATAGCCTTCTCACTTTTTTTTAATCTTCATAACAAATAGCCTGGACAGAATGAATTTTGAATTATTCTTGTTTATTGGGGGTGGTCACATCCAGTTTGGTCAGGGGTTACTCCTGATCTCTACTCAGGAATTATTCCTGGCACGGTATTCAGGAGACCATATGGGATGCCAGGGATTGAACCTGGGTTGCCATGTGCAAGGAAAATGCCCTTCCCACTGTACCATCATGCTAGATCCCTGAATTATCATCCAATGCAACAGAACAAAAATAATTAGTAGTTTCTTTGCCATGTGGGAGCACTGTCTCTTCTAAGCTTTACGCATCACTGGGTGGGGCTCAAATCCTACACTTCACTATAAAAATTATGAGTGTTTTGATATCCTGCCTCTGCACAGGAATTACTCCTGGCAGTGTTGAGGGACCATATGGGATGTCAGGGATCAACCTGGATCTGCCATTTGCAAAGAAACCTGCTATACTATTGTCCCGGCTTCAGTTTTATATTTTAAAGAGATTTTTGTTTGTATTGTTTGGGGGCCAGATCTATTGGTTCTCAGGGCTTACTCCTGAATCTGTGTTCAGAGATCACAACTGGTTGGGCTTGAGAAACCACGTGGGATGCTGGACATCAAATCCAGGTTCGACTCATGAAAGGAATACACCTAATCCACTATATTTTCTTTCTAATTTTTCTGGCCTCTGATTTTATACTTTCAATTATTTAGAGTAAGAAAATTACCTTCAAAATTTGTTTGAGAATGCCTTTCAAATAACTATATCGTAATGCCATTTAAATGGATAATTATATTTAATCACTTTGATATCTTGACCTTTGCTATTTCTAATTTTCTTATTACAAAAACTGTGTAAAGCCTATGAACATATTTAAAGGCTACTTCTTAAGACATGCTTGATACTATCTAAACAAATGACTATTCTAATGAGTGTCTGGTCGTATGTGTATGCGGTATAGTATAAGGGCATGCCCTTTTCATCAAACTTTTTCCAAACACGTATTATTATTTTGAAGCTTTGTACTTTTAACATTACAAAATGTTTCATCATCAGTATAATTTGCATTTTTCCTATTGATATTGAAGTTGAACTTTTCAATATGCTGATCACATATATTCATTTCTCTGGGCTCTCTATTCTTGGCTTGTGATACAAATCGTATTCTGTTAAAGGCAAAGAAGGATACATTTTTTCCTTTTTACCCTTCCCATGTTCAGTCTTGAATGAATTATCTGCCTTATCTGTTTTCTTTTGTCTCTCATTAATATTTGTTCAATAGAGTGTGAAAAATGGAGATAGTAGGAGGACATATGAAAGTTTGTTGTATTGGTAACATGTCACTTGTCACTTGTCTTCCTGTTGCTCATCAATTTGCTTGAGCTGGTTCCAGTAACGTCTCCATTCATTAGGGATGAGGTCCATTATTCTTACTATTTTTGGCATATTGAATTCACCACGGGTATCTTGCCAGGCTCTGCCGTGGCTCTGAGTACATCCCAGGGGCTCAGTCTATTTTTATGTCAGACCATCAACCTTTAGGGGCCCACGGGGCAGAGCCCTGGGTGTAGACAAGTCTGTCTCCTGTTTGCCACCTGAGAACACAGCTGGGAACTGCAGCCACATCTTCAAAAAGTAGCAAATGCAGGTTGAAATGCGTCCTCTATCTTTCTGTGATCCACAGCCCACCTCCTCCAACACAGCTCAGCAGGCACAAAGTAAAGCCCTATTTTTCCAAATCCAACTCAATTCATTAGAATTGTAAGGATCTTGAAAATTTTTTAAATCTATGTAGGAGAACCTCACATTAAGTACTGTAGAAAACATACAGTGATTTTTTATAATTAAAGTCTATTAAATGTCATATATAAAGTGAATTGTCTTATATCTAAATATTGTCATAGCTATAAACATATTACAGTGCTACTTAAAAATGAATAAGAATTTAAAGCTTTCAAACCATTTCCAGTATAGCACAACAAATATAATTCAGACTAGCAAGAAAGTAACTCAACATGGTTTTGAAAATTTATTATTTTCAATCATTACAATAAAAACTTAATTCAAAGTTCATTTTGTCCATGTTTGTTTTGAAGGTCAAAAATCTAACAGAATTTACCATAATTTACTAAGTGGTAGTTAAGAGAGATGTGATATTCACCTTGGAATAGTACTTTTCCCCAGTACTGTAAAGTTTCTGACTAAGAGTAATAAAAAAATATGTGGGATCTCAAAATCTACTTTTTTATAGTGATAATATCTCTACTATTATTTATTCAAATAAAAATCAAGGTTATATGCTAGGAATTCAGTGAACAGACTAAGTGATATCTAGGTGGATTCTGATAGAGTTAATAACAACTTGTAGAAGTTGTTATTTATTAGAACTTGACAACTTATAGTAGGGTTAGCATCCCAGATATTAAAGTGTGGGATATTCATGACATAGCTATCATTAAATAAAGTAGCTTACTGAGATCTTCAAGGAAAAAAGGGAGTACTGTATAGAATATAAATAGATAAATTCAAATGATTTTTTTTGAAAATTTGCTTAAATAATCTTTTAAGAAAAGTATTTTTTTTATTAAAATGGTCTTAAAATTCTGGAAGTCCCTGCCCCTCGAGGTATTGCAGGTAGGTGTGACTGTGGTGCCTGGCTGTGTCAGCAGATGGCAGAGAGGAGACAGACTTGTCTACACCCAGGGCTCTGCCCTGTGGGCCCTGGATGGCTGATGGTCTAACATAGGAAAAGATGGGTCCCTTGGGATAAACCCACAGCCACGGCAGAGCCTGGCAAACTACTCAGGGTGTATTTGATATGCCAAAAACTGTAACAATATAGGACTTCATTCCCAGCAAATGGAGATGTTACTGGTGCCCACTCGAACAAATCAATGAACAATGGGAAGACAAAAGATACAACTGATACTACTACATAATACCTCTTAGGGTGAAGGTATGGTTAACAGACTTTTCCATATAATAACACCCTTGAACAATGGGAACACAAGTCACAAGTGATAAAATTCTGACTACTATTCATTATTAACTGTTGAATGCCCACCATGTTATTCTTTGACCAGTCAATTTTGAAAGTTTTAACTGCTGGACAATAATTAAATGTCTTGGATAAGCAAAACTAATAGAGTTACAGCTTATATCTAATGTCAAATATTAATTTATAAGAAATCCTTTGAGTCATCCACTTTCTTATTATGTCAATCCTTGACGTGTGATATTCTTTAGGTATATCATGGTTGGGAAAACGTTAATTACAAAAACACAATGTATTTGATTGCTTTTTTCTTTTTTAATTTTTTCTTAAGCTCCTATATGCATATAGAATATGAAATAAGACTGTCTATAATCCTGAAATCAGAAACGTAAAGTATAGAAATTAAAAACCTCGCAATGTCTATCTTTCGTTTCTTTACAAATATATATGTGTGTTAAACCTCTTTTATAATATTTTTTATCTTTTATAATAGATAAAGAATTTCTTGCAATGTAATTTCAAACTCTTAACTCATACAATTATACTAAGCGATGTTGTTAATTTATATAAGAGAAAACATCAATTCTATTTAAGGGGAAATAAAATATGACCCAGGTAGATTAATTTTCTTACTCAAAATAAAATACTAGCAAATAACAGGCTCAGAGCTTGTACTGTTGCTAGAGTTCAATTAAAGTATTTGCCTTGGGCCGAGCAATAGCACAGTGGGTAAGGTGTTTGCCTTGCATGCGGCTGACCCGGGTTGCATCATCTATCATGGGCATCCCATACAGTCCCTGGAGCACTGCCAGGAGTAATTCCTGAGCGCAGAGCCAGGAGTAACCCCTCAACATTGCTAGGTGTGACCCAAAAAGCAAAAAAAAAAAAAGTATGTTTTTAGTAAAACAGGGACTATTTACTTAATTAATTTTACTTGGTCTTTTTATTATTTAATTTGATAAATCTACATGAAACTGAAATATTTAAATTTTTTGAAAGGTAAGATAAAGACTTTTTTTTACTTATCTGCTTATAGAAATACATGTTCAACAACTCAGGTCACTGACATTTCTTTGACCAACTCATTACCCCTGGAAAAAACCATCAGAATACTTTAATTTTCTAGTGCAAGAACCACCATATTGTTTTTTATCTTTTACACTATGAATCCTTCACTATATGATCAAGAAAAAGTAAATCATGTAGCCTCACCTCTCTGTAAAGATGTCTAATTAAGATTAAACTTGTCCCTGTGGTAAATGTAAAATGATTTAATTATAATCAAAATGATCTCAATTGAATAGCTTCAGTTTCAAAGAGTCACTCTCCCAGTGCTGAGAAGCTCATTAAATTCAATTTGCAGTAATGTACTGCTGTCATGTTTCTTTTCTGAACCACAGTATTATATTAAAGTTCTTTGATTATTTCCTGTGGGGCAGCATTAATGTGACACATCACGTAAAAGAAAAGCTTAAAAGAGACTTAAAGATGCTCTACCTTTTCATTTTCTCAATAGATGTTAATGTAAGACAGCATGGAAAATATGGAACAAAGAGCTTTTGACACTTCTCAAAAAGGTAAATAACACACACACACACATACACACACACGTCTATGTAGGTTGTTCTTTCTTTCTGAAAGTCTAAAGAGTCTAAAAGTTTGGTATTGAAGGCATGTGGGCATTGCCATGGAATATGATGATATATTTTCATGTTTGCATTGTTCTATGCTTCTCACATATAAGGACATTGATGTTTTACTGCTCTATATCAAGAAATTTCAGTCACCTGGAAATGTGTAAGTTGATATTTCCAAACAAATATTATCTAAAAATAAATTTATTCAGAATATCTGTATAGTTACTCCACTTAACATTATTTATTATACATAAGTAAAATAGGAATTTTAATCACTGTTTATTCTTTTAAGTATGAAAATAGTTTGGTTCATTTCTGCTAAAGTATCTACCAAATGATTTGATTTTTTTTTTTTTTTTTTTGCTTTTTGGGTCACACTTGGCAATGCTCAGGGGTTACCCGTTGATTTGAATTCTTTTTTTTTTTTTTTTTTTTTGCTTTTTTGGGTCACAACCAGCAATGCTCAGGGTTTCTCCTGGCTCTGCACTCAGGAATAACTCCTGGCGGTGCTCGGGGACCATATGGGATGCCGGGATCGAACCCAGGCCGGCACAGGCCAGCACGGCGTGCAAGGCAAAAGCCATACCTGCTGGGCTATTGCTCTGGCCCAATTTTACATAAAATTATAAAATTCTGCTACAAATACTGTACGAGATATTTAACTATTGAAAGGTGTCACAAAAGGAAGGAACATTAAAGGTTGAGAATTTTAAATCTGTTGATATTCAAGTACACAAATAATTTATATAATAAATTTAATGTACTGATTACTATTTCAATAAAGGCTGTCCAGACTAAACTAAAATGCAATATCAAATAAAAAGTGAATTCTTCTATTCAGCTCCTAAATAACAGGTCTTTTGTTTAATTCCCATTATCATGTGATTCAATTAGATTTCCAAATTTTAATATCTATATCTATATCTAAATATATATATATAAAACATTATAAAATAAAAATTTCAATATGCATTTCTCAAAGACTATTGGTCTCTTTCACTTCCTTCCTTGGTTTATTGATTTTACTTATTTTGCTTGCTTTATTTCTTCCCCATATAGATGTGATTTTTTTTTTCTGTTTATTATCGCATCATTGAAGGCAGTCTTCAGGGATTACTCCTATATCTTTGCTTAGAGATCATTCCTGGCTGTGCCTGAGAGATCATTCCTGGCTGTGCCTGAGATGTGAGATGTGGTGCTGGAAAACAAACCTGAGTTGGCAACACATAAGACAAGCACCCTTCCTACTGGACTATTTCTGTCCTCATCAATACTTAATAAGTTATGTGAAAAATTATGAGCAGATACATTAGACCAGTTCGCTATACTGTCAGCTCAAGATGATGTCCAATAGTTTTTCCACCTAAATCTACAAATTTAGTCTTTGTTAAACTGGCATCTTCTTGCTACCTTAACATGCTCTAATATAACTGTAAGAAACTTGAGCACACATGTAAACATGCCAAGGTATATTTATTGTGTTTTATTGGCATGATTTTCTTTGAGATCTTTCATTTAGTGGGATTATTATTATATGTAAAAAATTAAGTGCTTTCTCTAATAATATTTCTTGATAGATTTTTAATTTAAAGTTCCTAAGCGTAGGTAATAGTGCTTATTAAGTTTTAAAACAATTTAAATTGTTCTCATAGGTAGCAGACGTAAAAAATATGCTGAAATAGATTGTTGTATTTTAAAATTACCATCCATTATCTTTTTGCCCCACCTTCAAAATATATTTTTCCACTAGTTACGTCTATAGTACATTATAAAGCAGCCAGTATTTTAAGATCATTAACGATACTCATATGAGTTGATCTTTGATTTCTAAATTTAATTTTCTACATTAATCAGACTCCACATGCATATAACTGGCACTCATTAGGGTGATTTTATTACTACATTTTTCTATTTGAGTATAAATATCATTTTTCTGTATTTTCATACTGTAATCTTTCCAGTGGATTTGAAGAGAGTTTAAAAAGTTTGAGTCTTATCAGTGACCATTTTAAGCATCCTGAATTTTCTTATTACCTGGGTATTCCTTGGAATATGTCTTGTAGTACTCTGGCAGTAAGACAAAGTTTATAAATACTAATGCTAAATACTAATGATAATTAAAATAATGTACTATTTTTCTAAATTATCATCAGTTGGGGATCCAAAACTCTGAAATATGTATATTTAATATCAGTATTTATATTTCCTTCCCACTTTTCCCTAGTATTCAAACCCAGTATGAGATAGAGTATTAATTATTGATTTTTATATTACGTGAACACCTAGGATTTGAGGGACAATAAACTTAGCATCTATTTCAAGTGGCATTTTATATTTATTATTAATTGTTTCTTATTGCATTATACTGAGAACACCTATGTCTAAGTGGAATTGAAATTTATGTTTTTGTTCTTTTATTATACCACCGGGAGATATCACTTGTCACTGTATCACTTGTCTTCCCATTGTTCATTGATTAGCTTGAGCAGGTGCCAGTAACATTTCCATTCATTGGGATTGAGGTCCTTTATTGTTACTGTTTTTGGCATATCGAATACACCATGGGTAGCTTGCAGACTCTGCCGTGGCTCTGGGTTCGTCCCAGAGTGCCCAATCTTTTCAAAAAAGGTCAAGATAAGGATTCAGTCACACAGTGTTCCAGCATCCGTCCCTTCACCAGCGCACATTTCCCACCACCAATGTGTCAATTCCCTCTCCCCGCCCCAGCCTGCCTCTATGGCAGGCAGTTTGTCTCTTTGCTTCTTCTCTCTCTCTCTCTCTCTCTCTTTTTCTCTTTCTCTCTCTCCCTTGCACATTGTAGCTTGCAATACATACATTTAGAGGTTATCATAATGGATTAAATGATCTAGGAAACCAATGTACATGGCCATGTGTTTTCTAAATTATGACCAGGAAGTATCTAAATGCCTAATGAATAAAAGCAAATTCCCATAGCTTAAAAAAAGTTTGAGTCTTAGCAAAATGGACATATTTAAAACAAGACTACATATAATAATCATAATAATAAATGATAAATATTATACTTTCATTACATGTAATGCTCTTAGCCCACATTTACTTTTTCTTTTCTGTTTTAAAATCATAAACACGGTGATTTTCAAAGTTGTTCAAATAAAGCTGCTTTGGGCTTTCAGACATTCAATGTTCCAACACTGATCCCACTCCCCAAGTGTGACGGTCCTGCTACCAGTGCTGAAAGCTTCACAACCACCCTAACCTGGCCCCTTAGTAGTCACCAACAAATGTACTTCATATTGCTTGTAGACAACAAAATGTCTCCCATATTTTAATCCTTCTAATTTTTCTATTTACTAAATGAAGGAGTTGGACCAAAGGTTGATTAATATGTCTGAGAATACTAAGTCAGGTAATACAGTTGAAATTTGGACTGAAGATTTAGGCTCTAGGCTCTGAAACCTAATTTTTTCTAAACTAAACTAAAATATAAGGATAGAGAGATTGCTATCAAATATAAATATTGCATTCTCATGAAATCAAAATAACTTTTCTACTGGTTTCTTTTAAAATGGGATGAATTCAACTTTTATTTATAGTCACACCTGGCAGTATTCAGGATTTCTCCCTGGGTCCGTACAGAGTAGTGACCTCTAGTAGTGATCACGGATGAGACAGTGCATTACTAGGAATTTCAGCCAGCCTTGCAAGGTTGCAAGAAAAGTACCTTAACCTGTTTAATATCTCTCTAGATCATGATTTTTATTTTTTTCATGTAATTTTTATTTCAGTGTTGTATAACTTCTATGTATGAGTTATTTTTGCTTCTGTTATTATTATTATTATTATTATTTTACTTCAGTATCATAGAACTGTATTTGACATTATTTATCTCTCTTCTACGACTTTCACATTTTTATTCTTAGATCCAATTTCCATTTGTATCCTCTAACTATGGATATCTTTTTGCTGTATGCCTGCATCCTCCTATAGGGTGTTTATTATTTTTATTGTTTTTGATTACAGTTAACTACAACTGCTTTACCACACAAAACTCAACAATATCATCATTAAGATAATTCACCAATCTTAATCTAGAGTAATATCATTCCTTAAATATAATCCTATATCTATATTTCTAAATGTAATCACACATTAGACACATCCATTTTAAAATAATCTTTGAGAAAGCTAGATTCTATGTGTGCATCTCTTGTATGGAAATAATTTTTTAAAATCTACAGCATAAGCAATTCTGAGATTGTTAAGTTGTATATTAGTAACGTGATAACCAACTATTCATCATCAACACAAATGACTCTATAGTGCTTAAGAAAATATAGAATTTGGAGTCTAAAATGAATATGGAGATTAGAAATGAAGACTGTTAACACAATTTTTCAATGTGTTGAAAACATTTTCATTTTGTAATGCTTGAGACATGCGTCAAGCATTTAGACGTTGAAGATATTTTGAGTTGTCACAACTCAAATGGCAGAAACATAAAGTTTAATAGCAATCAAGATAAAAAATACACGCTTCCTAGTTTATGATGACTGAGAATGTATGTTGAATTAACTTTGGATAAAAAGGGAATATAGATTTTTTTAAAGTATTTTATTATACCACTGTGAGATATACAATTTCAAAGATATACAATTAAAAAGTTCATATTTGGGCTTTGGTCATACAGTGTTCCAGCACCCATCCCTCCACCAGTGCCCATCTCCCACCACCAATGTCCCCAGTTCCCTCCCCTTCCCCAGCCCACCTCCATGGCAGGTTCTTTATTTCTTTCCTTTTCTCTCTCTTTCTTTTTTCCTTCCCTTCCAGACTATGGATTACAGAACATACATTAAAGGGTTGTCATGTGTATCTTTTTGCCTGAATGTAATGCTCAGTTCTAGGTTGGTATTAGTACCCTCGACAATTGTTAGCACACTGTTCCATTTTCTGTCTTACCTAGCCTCTGACTCCCACACGTTTGTGATAATTTCCACCTTTGACAAGACCTCCTGTTACAAGGTCATGTTTCATTTGACCTTGGATATTGGTATCAAAATATGTACATATATATATATTTGTGTCATGCAAATAAATGCAGTCATTCTGTATCTGTTTCTCTCCTTCTGGCTAATTTCACTCAATGTAATCTTCTCCAGGTCCATCCATTTATAGGCAAATTTTATAACTTCATTTTTCCTTATAGCTGCATAGTATTCCATTGTATAGATGTACCAAAGCTTCTTTATCCAGTCATCGATTCTAGAGCACTCTGGTTGTTTCCAGATTCTGGCTATTGTGAATAATTAATATGACTAAAAACAGTTATTAATCAGAGTATGTGGTCCCAAATGTATTGGTGTTATTAATAGCTTTTTTAAATGCTGTATTTTTATAAATATTTTTGTGTTAACAACTAATTTTATAAATTCACAATTAGTCTGAATCTTTAAAGATTAACTTAATGGCAGTCATACCTCCAATTTAAATTTTGTTGATGAAATTTATTGAAAAACTGTAAAAGAAGAATCAAAATCACAAATAAAGCTTGCTAAAATTCAGAACATCTGATCTATGCCTGACTCTTAATTTTATATAGTCATTTAAGTTTTTATATACTACACCACTTATAACACCTCTTTTATAGTCAGAGTGGTTTAATACCCTAGGTAGATAGACCATAGCTGCAGGATAGTGATGAAGAGTGCATGGTGAAGTAAAGAAATGTAGAACACAAAAAGAAATTATCATGGGAAATGTCTCTAAAGATATGTGTATTCTATTGAAAAATAGAGATACTGGCTAGGGAGACAGTACAAGAAATAATGTATACATATAGTATTCAACCAAACCAGTTCAATTTCCAGAAAATTATCATCTGCAGATTTTCATATGGTATAACCCTGGGGGGGCACTCTTGACACCCCGATATATAGCTTTCAAAATCCCAGAGCACCACCAGTGTGACTAAAATAACCTCCAGGAACAGCATCCTGTGCATCTTTTGGAGAGCTCCTATTAAAATAAACACACACATATATAATATATATACACACTATATATACTATATATTATGGACCTCACTTCCATGGCCTGAAATATGGTTTGAGGCTCTTCCTGTTCCTGGAGCAAGCAGATGCCCTTGAGCTACACTGCTTGCAGCAGGATGTATGGAGATGTTACTGGTTCCTGCTCGAGCAAATCGATGAACAACAGGAAGACAGTGATACAGTGATACAGTGATTTTATATTATATACTCATACTATATATACACTATATATACACTATATATTCTATAGTATATATACATATAGTATATATTATAGTATACAGTATATATTTAGTATATATAGTATATATGCTATATATACACACTATAATATGAATCTGTGCATATATGTAAATACTTACATCACACTATTGATTCCTTGTAAAACACTAATTTGCTAAATTCCACACTAATACTCTTGTACTAGTGAGGAAGTTACGATAAAGTAACCTAACTACATTGTCGCACTATTCAGTGATCTCAAATTTAAACCTAAGATTTGTTTAAAAGGAAGTTCATGACTTTAGTCTTTGCTATCTCAAATCCCCAAATATTACTACCATGCTTCTGTAGTTACTGATAATTTATTTTATATAAATAAAGTACTTTGGAAAGTATAAAAAGATAATTAGAAGAAATAATAATGTGGATTGTAATAGGACATTTTTAGAGGCTGGTGGAATATTTACAATTTTTGTTAACAGGAAGAATATATTTATGTTATCTAAACGATAAACACAATAATTTTGTGCTGGACTTTAAACTTATTAATTGTGGTGACATTATATAAACATGGCCTGAATAGTGACTTAAGGAAATTTTTAAGAGAATGAGAAAATAAAATTTTGTGGACACTGAGCTTTCTACAACTGAGAGATTTCATCATGGACGGTAAATGTAAGTGTTTTTCCCTTAGAGTAAAATCCTGAAAGAAAGAAGTGGGCTTAATGTTCCCTAATTTATAAGTTGGAAACATAAATGCATGCCCTAATGAGAAGCCTTAGATAGAATAACAAATTAATCACATTAGGAGAACCTTGCCCTTTGCATTTCCTTGCTCCTGGGAACTTAAATGCTGAATTTTAATGTTGCATTAACATTTGCAATAAAAGTTAAAACCCTAAAACTAAAATGCAAACTTCCTTGCAGAGTAACATGGTAATTGCACCAAATAACTGCACCTAATAATCCAGGAGGGCAAGAGGGAAGGATGAATTGTTGCAATTTGAAATTACAGAGGAATTTCCAAGGAGATTTGATGAAGTTACTGACTTAATTAAAGTGTGCCACGATATCAAAACCAAATGCTTCATATTTATCTTGCTTTATTTGGAAGAAATATTCTAAAAAGGTGTGTATCTCAAACCATAATAAATATTCATGGAGCTGCTAACATAATTATCTTGGTTATATTATATATTTTATTTTAGCTCAAACAACCAACCTTCCTTCCTTCCTTCTTTCTTTCCTTCCTTCGTTCCTTCCTTCCTTTGTTCCTTCGTTCCTTCCTTCCTTCCTTCCTTTCTTCTTTTACTTTTCTACTCTCCATTTTTCTCTCTCTCTTGTTTTATTATTTTAAATTTTTAATTTTCAGTTACTGGATTTGTGAGCGTACACTAAATAACACTTTAGTGTGTTTCAATATTTAGGAAGTTTAAGAGTAAAAATGTTGAAACAAGATACTAAAATTGTTTATTATCAAACATTTATTTCAAATGAAATATTAAATGAGCTTCAGTACACAAAGATACTTCTGATGATACAAATAAGAGACAGACATAATGGGGGGAAATGACATTAAATTATGTCAATGTCTTCTTTCTTATGCACCACTTATCCCAAAAGAACCAGTACCAAGTAGACATTCCTTATCAAGGCAGCAGATAACAATTTTCTCACAGAGCTATGAACATTATAAAGTAAACAAGTGGACAACCTTTATAGTAAAGCCCATTTTTTCAGTATTATCCCATCTGTGTAATAAATTACTAATTTTAACTTGAAAGTTTGTACTTACTGAAAATGATTATAGTGCAGATTATGTGAGAAAATAAAACAAAATTATACAAAGTAATAATAATTATTTTGTATGTTAAATAAAACAAATTTATACGAGTTCTTAAGAAAAGACTCAATGCCAGTGTTTCCTTAAAAAAGGTCTAGTTGCACCAGGAACTTAATGAAATAAAGGAATAGGTTATTATGCATTTGAAAATACCATTAGTGAAAAACAAAAAACATTTTGTCCTGAACTAGTGTATGTGCCAATGCTACATTTCATGTTTGAAAATGTGATCTAAATGAATTGCTTTTAATATTGTAGAGGAAGGTGAGAGTTCTTCACTCATGGCTCAAAGCGTTTTTTTGCAGTTCTGCCATTTATTTGAAGTTGAGATGTAACTAATACATGGCTTAAAAATAAAGTCAGACTATGGATGTATGCCTCAAATTTTTATCGAATGACACTGACAAACTGTTATCAAATGTTGATACCTGGAAAAGTCTTGATATTTGAGGACTAATAGTACAGGGCATAAAAGCCTATATCAATTACTTTATAGTTTTGTAGATTTGAGCAGGCTACATGAACTCCATGGCATTTGTTTTCTCCAAATTTTAGAAGAAAACATATTAAAAACTGCTTTAAGTGGGGAAAGGAAAGTTGTGAGAATTAAAATATATAAAATTCCAAGTATTCTACAGGGCTAGAGATGGAGATTATAACAGAACTAACCATAACCTGCGTGAGACCCTGTGTGTGATACCCAGTGTGGCTTGACCAACACCACCCCCAAGATCTTTTAACAGAAATAAATCTATTATAATATTTTAAATATACAATAATATTAAGACTATTAAAATAATAAATTTTTGTGGTTTCCTTTTTCTTGATGAAAAACTAAAAAATGCATTAAATGTAACTGTATATTAAAATAAAAGGTTTCCGTTCATCTTAATATGTATTATAATTATGTTTATATCTATATTTTTTATTTTAATAGCTATAGAAAGAAAACAACATGTGATAGAAAAGGGTCTACAAGATTGCTTTTACTGACTTTACCATCCTGGTATTCATTGGAATTGGCAAGGCAATTCCAAATATTCTGTGAGAAAGTAGATGCTTATCATCAATAATCCTCTGTTAGTGGATAGTTATTATGTAATAATATATATCGATGCATCTTTTATATTACATCTGTAAAAAATCTCAACATGGCTGCTCTGTCTCAGAAGAGAAAATATACACTCATGTATGAGAGAATTTTTTTTGAAACATCAGATTTTTCCTCCAAAATAGCAAATTAATGGGTAGCAAAGGGTAAGACCAATAATTATTTTGAAACTGTAGATTGTAACAAAGTGGATGCAAGTAGGAGAATCTGTAAGTTGAGCCATCCAGCAGAATAAAGAGTCCCAGATGGATGTGTGTATAAGAAGAAGTTGGCCAATTATAACTGAACTGACTTGATACAATGACAGAATTTTGAATTTTAATGGATTTTAGGGTTAATATTTGCTTATAAATAATTACAATTATAGCTTTACACGTGAGGCACTATTAATCCTCTATAACTTAAAGATTCATACTTTAAAGTCAGACTTTGGAATATTAAAGGGGTACTTGAGACACTGCCTTGAGGTCAGGAACAGAAAGGTTTTATTGGGGGGGTGGAAGCGTCAAATTAGTGATACAGGGGCCCAAGACCTATGCCTGGCAACACTCAGCTAATGGGGCCAAGGAGACAGAGCAGCCTGTGCCCTCAGTGCTCAGGAGACCTTGAGCCAACACCTGGCTGAGCATTCAGGCTTTGTCGTGCCTGGTTTGGAACATGGTTTTGGAGCACACAAACATATTCTTTTGATTTTGTAGCTGTTTCCTCAAGCCAAGGGAAAGCATTTTAATTTGTTGGGGGTGTATTTGAGCCAGACCTGGCTATGCCCAGGGATACTTTTGACTCTTTGTTTACAGATCACTCCTGGGGATATGTACGCCTAGGGATGAATTGGGGAGCTGAGGATTAAAAACAGGATGACTACATACAAAAGCACCTTGCACACTTTACTATCTCTCTGGTCCCCGCATGTTTTCCAGTGAAGCAAGATTGTTTTTATTGAATAAAATTTACTTAGCATGTGGGGAGAGAAAGAGTGTTCATGAGTGAATGGGATTCTCCAGGAGAGAAAAGTAGAAAGAGGGTAGTACCCATCGAAGGGAAAACTGAGCCAAAAAGAGTGAAGAGTCACAGAGAGATACACGTTCAAGGCAGAACGTGGGCTTGAAAGAGCAAGACAGGAAAGCTCTTTTCTTTTTTTGGGTCACACCCGCAACGCTCAGCGGTGACTCCTGGCTCTCATTCAAGAGTTACTGCTGGCGGTGCTCAGGGGACCATATGGGATGCCAGGGATAGAATCTGGGTTGTCCGCATGCAAGGCAAATGCTTACCCGCCCTGCTATCGCTTCACTCCCCCAGGAAAGCATTTCTTAACACAGATGCGTGTACATACATAGTGCACACCATATGGGAGACTCTGGATAAATTCAAACACTTTACATAAAAATACTGATGACCTATTTATCAAAAATGTCAAAAAAAAGCAAGCTTTAAATTGAGAAAATAAACATATACTACTATGAAAATGTTTAAAAGGTATGTACAAAGTCCTGGAAATTTTTCTGCCTGGATCACTTGATCACTTGACATCCCATTATTCATCGATTTGCTTGAGCGGGCGCCAGTAACATTTGACCCTATCACGTGCATGGATAAAATGAGAAAAAAATTATGAACAGATTTTTGTTTTTATGAAAATGGAACTACTTAGACAAGCTTGACAAAAATATAATTCTCCATGCTTTTAGAAAATCATAATTTGTAAATCTTAGTAAAATACTAGAACAATTAATCACACTGGGAAATAATTTCTTAAAATAATTTGATACCAAACATTGACAAATATAGTCTAGATGACTATTGACACAAAAGTTGAAAATAAAAACAAATAATAATCCCACTTTGGATAGATTTTTATTAAATGTTTTATATTTATAGAAATACTGAATTCATACTTATTATTGAATGTGTACACTAAAATATTGAATATTTACTTTGAATAAACAATTGCACTCCCCAAATCCCAGTCTATAAAATTTTGCTTATGTACCAGTGTCATGGGAAAATCTGTTCATGTGCAATGATTGTAGTAGCTAGAACCACTGTCCCAGCAATAGTAAAAAAAAATAATAATAAACAGTAGGACAATAGAGAAATACATGCATTTTAAAAATAGCATATAGATTTGAAAATATAGTCCTAAAAGAAATTATAGAATATAGTTATATTCTTTCTTTCTCTGGTCCTCTTTTTGTCTTCCTTCCTTCCCTCCTTTCCTTTCTTCCTTCCCCTCCGTCACTCCCTCCCTTTCTCCTTCCTCCTTCCTTCCCTTCCTTCCATCCTTCCTTCCTTCCTTCCTTCTTTCTCTTTCTTCTTTCTTTTTTTCTTTCTTTCTTTCTTTCTTTCTTTTCTTTCTTTCTTTCTTTCTTTCTTTCTTTCTTTCTTTCCTTCTTTCTTCTTTCTTTCTTTCTTTCTTCTTTCTTTCTTTCCTTCCTTCCTTCCTTCCTTCCTTCCTTCCTTCCTTCCTTCCTTCCTTCCTTCCCTTCCTTCCTTCCTTCCTTCCTTCCTTCCTTCCTTCCTTCCTTCCTTTCTTTCTTTCTTTCTTTCTTTCTTCTTTCTTCCTTCCTTCCTTCCTTTCTTTTCTTTCTTTCTTTCTTTCTTGGTTTCTTTTTGGATTTTTTGACTGTACCTGACTATGCTCAGGAGATACTCCTGGCTCTGCACTCAGAGATCACTCTGAAGGTGCTGAGGCGACCATGTGGGATGCAGGGATTGAAGCTGCACACAAGACAAGGGTATTACCCACTGTACTATTACTCTGGTCTTATTTTCTTATAAATTAAATGATGAAATACTGAAATCTATATGGTAGCACCTTATAAAAAGGAAAACGGTAATGACATGCACAAAATTTAAAATAACTATTCTCTAGGAGAAGAAGATTTTGATGGGAACTTGGACGAGGCTATTGGGAAACTACGGTGTAGATACATTAACTTCTTTTTTTTACTCCTGGCAGTGCTGGGGGGACCATAACCATATCGAATGCCGGGGATCAAACCCGGGCCAGTGAGCTGGCCATGTGCAAAGCAAACGCTCTACCCTCTGGGCTATCGCTCTGGATACATGAACTTTTGTAGTACCATTATTCCTTATTGCTTACACATGTTATAAATATCTTTTAGAGCTATATCATGTTAAAAATATTGATTACTTTTTATATCATCAGTTTTCTTACTGGGATTTTCCATCAAAGAGCAATTTTCCATGCCAGAAATTCTTACTGCAGGTCCTATAAATGCATACCACTTCACATTTGGGCCTCTGGGTAGGGGGTCATAGCAGATGTTTGTTATGAGCAGAGAGGATGCTGAAAGGATGCCAATAGTAGTGCTTATGACATTGCTCACACCCTGGCATACAAAGTGAAGTTAGCATAAAAAAGCTATACTGTGCTATACCCAAGAGTTTGTGGAGTCTGAAAATCTCAGTACCTTATGATAGCCTTAAAACCATATTGAATAAAGTGTCCATTCTGCCTAGCCCACTTTACTTGCCAAGTATATTGACTCATTTATTCTAAAAAGGAATCATCCCCCTCGTAAAAAGCTGTTTGGGAGTGTTTCTGTTTCTTCTATTTCTTGGAAGAGCTTGAACAGGACAGGTCCTCCTTAAAAGGTTTGGTAGAATTCACTAGGGAATCCATCTGGACCTTGGCTTTTGTGTTTGGGAAGACTTTTAATTACTGTTTCTATTTCCTCGATGGTGATAGGCTTATTCAGGTATTGGAGGGTCTTCTTGTTTCAGCCGTGGGAGGTTATAGGACTTCAGGAATTGATCCATTTCTTCTAGATTCTCATGTTTCACGGCATACAGGCTCTCAAAGTAATCTCTGATGATCTTTTGGATTTCTGTGGTTTCCTGTTGTGATGTCACCGTTTTTTTTCTGATTCTGTTTATTTGGGTTCTCTCTTTCCCTGTCCTTACAAGTCTTGCCAATGGTTTGTCAATCTTGTTTATTTTTTCAAAAAACCAGCTCTTGGTTTCATTAATCTTTTGGATTGTTTTTTTTTGGTTTCCAACTCATTGATTTCCTCTCTAAGTTTTATTATTTCCTTTTTTTCTGCCTGGGTTGGGCTCCTTTTTGTTGGTCTTTCTCTAATGTCTTCAGCTGTGTAGTCAGGTTATTTATGTGGGCCCTTTCTTGTTTCCTGATGAATGTTTGCAGAGCTATAAACTTCCCTCTTAACACGGCTTTTGCCATGTCCCACAAGTTCTTATAGTTGGTGTCTTCATTTTCATTTGTTTCCAGAAATCTTTGGATTTCCTGTTTGATTTCTTCTATGACCCATTTGTTGTTCAGGGAGTGAGCTGTTCAGTTTCCACGTGTTTGGTTTGACTCCCTGTTTCTGTGTATGGTTAACTTCCATTTTCAGTGCATCATGGTCTGAAAAGATAGCTGACAAAATTTCTATCTTTTTTATTTTATTGAGGTATGCTTTGTGGCTCAGCATGTGGTCTATCTTGGAGAATGTTCCATGTGCACTAGAGAAAATGTGTATTCAGCTTTTTTTTGGCATGAAAAGACCTGTATATATCTACTAGCTCTCTTTCCTCTATTTCTTCCTTGAGGGCCAATATTTCCTTGGTGAGTTTCAGTCTTGTTGATCTATCCATCGTTGATAGAGCAGTGTTGAAGTCTCCAACTATTATTGTGCTACTGTCAATGTCTTCTTTGAGGTCTCTTAGCAGTTGTTTTATGTATTTTGCTGGCCCCTCGTTGGGTGCATATATGTTTAGTAGTGTAATTTCTTCCTGGTGTACTTACCCCTTAAGTAATAAGAAATGGCCTTCGTTGTCCCTTCTAACCTTTTTTCAGCCTGAAGTCTATATTATCTGATACTAATATGGCCACACCAGCCTTTTGGAGGAGTTGTTTGCATGGAGAATGGTCTTCCAACTAAAAAAGCTTCTGCACCTCAAAAGAAACAGTGACTAAGATGCAAAAGCAGTCCACAGAATGGGAAAGAATATTCACCCAATACCCATCGGATAAGGGGTTAATATCCAGGATATATCAGGCACTGGTAGAACTTTTACAAGAAGAAAATAAACAACCCCATCAAAAAATGGGGAGAAGAAATGAACAGAAACTTCAGCAAGGGAAGAAATTCGAATGGCCAAAAAAACATATGAAAAAATGCTCATCATCACTAATCATCAGAGAGATGCAAATCAAAACAACAATGAGATACCACTTTACACCACAGAGACTGGCACATATTCAGAAGAACAAGAACAACAAGTGCTGGCGTGGGTGTGGGGAAAAGGGGACACTCATCCATTGTTGGTGGGAATGCCGGCTGGTACAGCCTTTCTGGAAAACAATATGGACTTTCCCTCCAAAAACTAGAAATTGAACTCCCATTTGACCCAGCGATACCACTCCTGGGAATCTACTCTGGGAAGCCAAAAATACGCAGCGGGAAACACCATCCCTACTTTTATGTTCATAGCAGCATTATTCACAATAGCCAGAATCTGGAAGCAACCAGAGTGCCCGAAAATCGATGACTGGATAAAAAGCTTTGGTACATCTACACAATGGAATACTATGTAGCTGTTAGGAAAAATGAAGTTATAAAATTTGCCTACAAATGGATGGACATGGAGAAGATTATGTTGAGCGAAATTAGCCAGAAGGAGAGAGACAGATACAGAATGACTGTGTTTATCTGCATAACATAAATATATAGGTACATATTATGATACCAATATCCAAGGTCAAGTGAAACATATATCAGGAGGTCCTGTCAAAGGTGGAAATTATCACAAACGTGTGGGATTCAGAGGCTAGTTAAGACAGAAAATGGAACAGTGTGCTAACAATTGTTGAGGGTACTAATGCCAACCTAGAACTGAGCATTAAATAGAGGCAAAAAGATACACATGACAACCCTTTTAATGTATGTTCTATAATCCATAGTCTGGGGGGGAAGGAAAAGAGAAAGAGAGAGAAAATGGAAAGAAATAAAGAACCTGCCATGGAGCAGGGCTGGGGGAGTGGGGAGGGAACGGGAACGTTGGTGGTGGGAGATGGGTACTGGTGGCGGGTGGGTGCTGCAACACTGTTTGACCAAAACCCAAATATGAACTTTTTTAATTGTATATCTTTGTAATTTTAAAATAAAAAAATTAAAAAAATAAAAAATTAAAAGGAATCATCCCCCTATAGAGCCAGAGAGTTAGGACGGAGATGGTGTCAGGTGGCGAAGTGTTATTTGTTGAGTTGCAGGAAAGTGACCAATAGAATAAGAATTAGGATTCAGATACTCGGCCCCATCAACCCAGAGGGAGGCAGGGACTTGCTTGAACCACTCAAACTTGAAGACTGCTGCCAATCACACTGAAAAATGAACCATTATCCGTCCCGATTTCTGCAGGGCTGACCTTTTTAGCAGCTTTGTACTGACCCTGAAAGAATCTACTTCATTCACAGTCTCAGAAAGTTGGTCACAGCATTATGCTTCTCTCAGGTTCTCCATGGGCTGACACATTTAGGAATTACTTGGCATTCACAGCAATGTGATACTCAGTAGGGGGAACATACACATTCTTCTGTGCCATTCTAGATGACGTGCCAATAATAAAAACAGAACCATGCATTCTACTCTGCTTCATAATTTAAAACACATTTTGAAATCTATAAGTTTTTATCGTCTTTTAGCAAGAAAAGTAAAGTGGTAAGAAGTTAACAGTTTTATCATCTGGGAATATGTGCATCAGCACGTCATTTATTTTTTAATTCACTCTACCAGTGTCTGGGAATCACCCCATGAAAGTGACTTGGGGGTTACAATTAACTTTTTTGTGAGCAGAATTCACAGATTTGGAAGCTTCAAATAATGCTGTCCTTTCACTTGGCTTCCATTACCCAAAAGCCATGGGGAAAAAATACTTTATTTCCTTAATGAATTAGGTGCTTTCTTGTATGACTGAAACCCTATCATGAACAGCGTTGCAATAGTGTATCTCATGGTGATTAAGTAAAAAATTAAAAGATAAAAAAAGTTAACAGTTTATTTATTAGAGATTGTTAAGCCAAAATAAAAAATCAAATCAAGAAAGAAATCAATGCAAATTATTTTGAAGTCCTGAATTTTTAAGTTTTTTATGAAATCATAAACTTTATAATAGATGGAAAATATAAAGAGTAGTAAGATTATACCATCTTCAGAACTGAGTTATAACAGTCTATATTTTGAATATCTGAATGTAGCTGTTTTTCTTTTTTTTAACTTTTGGGTCAGACCCAGATGTCCTAAGGGCTTACTCTAGGATAAGTGCCCAGTGATCACTCCTGGTGGTGCTGGGTGGACTCTGTATGGTTCCAGGGAATGAACCTGTGCCAGCTACATGTAAGGCCAATACCTTAAATATGACATTATCCTCCAGCCCAAGTAGTACTTTTTGAGCATAGGATAGGTGCCAGTTACTATGCCGCAAATGTTCACACAAATATTTTCATTTTTATTTTTAATCACCCACTATGATGATATAATATTGTTGTTCACTCCATTTCACACACAATTGTTGAAATGAGATGGCGGAGAAGAAATTTCAAACAAATTCTGCTAAAATTAGCACCTGATTGTTAATTAATACATCTGATTCCAGGTTATCTAAGATATAATTTGGGTTCTGAAATTTTATTTTTGTTTTGATTTTTTTATTATACCACGATGAAATATACAATTACAAAGATGTTCTTAATTGGGTCTCAGTCAATCAGTGTTCCAGAGCCCGTCCCTCTACCAGATCCCCATTCCCACCACCAATATCCCCACATTCCCTCCACCCACCTCCAGCCTGCCTCAATAACAGGCACTTTTTGTTTTTAGAGTTCAGAAAATAGATTTGTTAGGTCTCAGCACTGAGGGCTCCCAAGCCAAAGACACTCAGAGATCCCCAAGCATTTGGCTGACTCTCCCTTTATACATTTTCTTTTTTGTTTTTTAATTATACCACCATGTAATATACAATTAAAAAATGTTCATGATTGGGTTTCAGTCAACATTTTTCCAGCACCCATCTCTCCACCATTGCCCTATTTCCATCACCATGTCCCTAATCACATTCCCTCCCCTAGCCTGACTCTCTAGCAGGCACTATTTCTCTTCTTATCTCTTCTCTCTCTGTATCTCTCTTCTTTCTCTCTCTCTTTCTCTTACACATTGGGTTTGTCCTATAGACATTTATATATTATCATGTAAATCCTTTTGTGTGCATTCAATGTTCAGTTCTACTGTGGCATTAACATTTCCCACAATTAGTAGAGCACTAGTATATATTTATATCCCATTAATAAATTCAGTCATTCTATATCTGTCCTTTACCTTCTGACTAATTTCACTCAGCATGATAATTGCCATGTCCATCCATTTGCATGTAAACTTTGTCTTTTCTGAGAGCTGCATTGTATTCCATTATCTTTCTCTCTCTCTCTGTTTATGTCTCTGTCTCTGTCTCTGTCTCTCTCTCTCTCTTACACATTGTGGCTGCCCTATAGGAATTTAGGGTTTATCATGTAAGTCTCTTTGTGTATATTGAATGCTGAGTTCTAGTCTAGCAGTACCATTTACCCCACAATTAGTAGAACACTGGTATATATTTATATCCCATTACGGAATGCAATCATTCTATATCTGTCCTTTAACTTCGGACTAATTTACTCAAGATCATAGCCTCCATGTCCATCCATTTGCCTGTAAATTTCATGACTCCATCATTTCTATCAGCTGCACAGAATTCAATTGTGTAGATGTCCCACAGTTTCTTTAGATAGTCTTCTATTCTCAGGCATTTAGGTTATTTCCAAATTCTGGCTTTCATAAATAGAACAACAATGAATACCAAAGTGAAGATAGTATTTCTGCTGTGTGTTTTTGGGTCTCCAGGATATTTTCTCAGGAGTGGTATTGCTGGGTCAAATGGAAGCTCAGTATCTAGTTTTTGGAGGAATGTCCATATTGTTTTCCAAAAGAGCAGCACCAGTCGGCACTCCCACCATCAGTGGATGAGAGGTCCCTTTCTCCCTGCATCCGTGCCAACACTAGGTTTTTTGCACTTTTGAATGTGTGCCACTTACTATGGTGTGAGATGATACCTCATTGTTATTTTGATTTGCATCTCACTGATGATTAATGATGAAGTACACCTTTTCTTATGCCTTTTGGCCATTCAATTTTCTTCTTTCTGGAAGTTTCTTCACATTTTTTGATGGGATTGGCTACTTTCTTCTTGTAAAGATCTACCAGTGCCTGATATATCATGGATATTAACCCTTGTCACTCTGACTTTGGGTGAATATTCTTTCCCAGTCAAATCAAAATACATTAATAATCTCAACTTCAGACATGAATCTATAAAGTACATCAAAGAAAACGTAGGAAAATTGCTCTACTACATTAAAGCTAAGGAGATATTCAAAGACAAAACACCATTGACAAAGCAAATAGAAGCAAAGATAAACAAATGGGGTTATATAAAACTGAGTAGCTTTTGATTTGATTTTGAGTCATACCTGATGGTTTTCAAAGGTGACTCCTGGCCTGTACTCAGAAGCAACCCCTAGTGGTGCATTGGTGATCCATATACAGTATCAGTAATTGAACCGTGGTTGCTTTTATGCAAGGCAAGTACCTTACAATATCTCTCTGGCCCTCAAGGGTAATGTCAAAACCAAGAAATATGTGTTCAAATCCTGGCAGCTGTTACAACTCATATGAAATAGTCAATTCTATTTAAAGGTTATTTATAAGGGACAGAGCGATAGCAAGAGGATAAGTTGCTTGCCTTGCACACAGCCTACCCAGTTAAATCCCTGGTATCTCATATTGTCCCTGGAGTACCACAAAGAGTGATTCCTGAGATCAAAGTAGACATATCTATGTGAGTATGTTTGTCTATGCTTGTGATCGCATACAATACATAAGTTCTGAATATATAAGAGTGCTACATATAGCTACATATCATTGTAGTAACGATTTCCTTTTGTTTATACATCATAGGAAAAAGTTTAGCCACTGCTTACAGGTTATCCTACTGCTTACAAGTTATCTAGGAGAAACTTGGAAATACAAAGCAACAACATAAAAGGAAATTTGCCATATGTAACATCACAGATATGGTTGACATTAGAGAATGCTATAGTAAACTACTAATGAATTTCCAAGTTATAATATCTAAATAAACTGTAGGTAAAATTGCACAACCAGTAACTAATGACGCCTCATAAATTTTACAGTTAATTTTTATTATTTAACAAATAATTTGCCCAGCATTTCTTAAGAATCTGCAAGACAAAACATTTTTATAAATTTAAATAAGTAGCTTTCTGACACCAGTGGTAAGTGCCAGTGAATGTTTGTACTCATCTCCTATTTTCTTCTATTCTTGGGAGCATAAGGAAATGGGCTTTTCAGAAGGTACTGGGAAAAGAAAGAAAATATCCATGTCCTACCCTCTCATTTATTTTCTTTTCCTTGCTCTAAACTTTGCGTTAATAAAGCATAGAAAGAAGATGAAACCAGGACTCAACACACTTGAATGCATCCTCCTTCTCATATAAAACCTATAATTTTCTGAAATTTGCAGAAATGTGTTACTTTTTTTTTCCCTTTTGACTGCCTGTGTGGAATCTCACAGAAACCAACAAAAGACATCATGAAATCTCCAGCATGAATCATTTATTTGGACAAAATAGGGAGGCTATTTTAAAAAGGGCAGTAATTCCTTCTTGCTGTCAAAAGATAAAGGCTTACAATTTCCTGCTGAAATGTGTACAATACCTTGTAAATTTTGAACATGTAATCATCTTTTGAAAAAGAGGAGAAAAATACCAATTGGCAACATTCTGCCATAGAAGTGAATGCATTACTGCACACCATAAATATTTTTAATTCTAGTCTTCTAAGGCGAGAAGATAAAGGTCAATTGTTAATATCAGACAATAGTTAAAGTCAACTTGAAAAGTGGTAAAAGTTAGGAAAGTTCACACAAATACTAGTCTTTTCTCAAATAAACTTTTGCTCCCTCTAGATTTTGCAGTCATATCTAACTATGAAAATGCAAGTCTTTAATCCAAAGAGATGTAGCATAAGCAATTCAATTCCATCTGTCCTGAATATTATGGAGGAAAGCAAAGCTTCTTTGGGATGATGAAAACTCTACTATTGAGAATATACCAAGACTGGTTGCAGTAATTACAGTGAATAAAATTATGTTTGTCCATGCAAACTGCCATGTTTTAATATTACTCCCCATCCTCTCACAGAAAATAATAAAGGAACATTTGCAGTAAGAAATTATATTTGTTTATCATCATTTGGGAATCCTTATCACCCTTTAAACTACAATAATTGGTGTCAGGGGTAGAGCTTTGGTAGAGACTGTGTGAACTTTAAACATCTTGCACTGCAATGATGAGGATGATTCGATTCGAACTGGCATATTGTATTGGAATGAGTTCAGCAATCCTCTTTGAAAATTATCCACTTCCCTTAGTTTAATTAAAAATATGATTAATTTTTGGAGCTTTGAAGTAACATTTCAAAGTGGGTGCTTTTCTCTGGTGAGTTCCCACCTCTTACATCAGCCCAACCTTCTCTATCTCCCACCCCAGTTATATCTGGGTTTTAGGTCCGTTCCTCAGATTGTGCATTTAAATTCACTGGTCTTACTCTCTGAATCTTCAGGTTTATGCTTCATGATTAATTTTTCTTCACTGCAATGTTATTGCAGCACTTAATTCCGTGACACATCTGAATTACAAAATCCAAATTCTTTCCAATTTCTTTTTTATATATTTTTTAATTTTTTGTTTTTACAATTACATAGATATACAATTAAAAAGTTCATATTTGGGTTTTGGTCATACAGTGTATCAGCACCCATCCTGCCACCAGTGCCCATCTCCCACCACCAACGTCCCTGGTTCCCTCCCCCTTCCCCAGCCCTCCATGGCAGGTTCTTTATTTCTTTCCGTTTTTCTCTCTCTTTTCTTTTCCTTCCCTCCAGACTATGGATGACAGAACATACATTAAAGGGTTGTCATGTATATCTTTTTGCCTCTATTTAATGCTCAATTCTAGGTTGGCATTAGTACCCTCGACAATTGTTAGCACACTGTTCCATTTTCTTACAACCATGTAAATAGGACCTCACCCCTCCCCCCGTCATTTCAAGCACAAGTCTGTTTCCTTTTATTTCTCTCTTTGGAAGATGAGTTCTAATTTTCATAAAAGGTTGCATACCCTATGACTTGCTGCAAAAATCAATGGATTCAAGACATGATACACCAAATAGCTTTAGTTTGATTCGTCCGGTATCTATTGTTTTCTGAAAACGGGATGTAGAAAAGCAATGATGTGACTTTTGTCTTTAGGTTGTAAAGATAGTTGGCCCTGTATGATTATGGCTAAGGGGTCCTGTGAAAGAATCAACATCGTTATATGAACTCATATCTTCAGTCATGGAGTGAGAGGGTATGACACCGGGTGATCAATGATCACTCAGCTTACATAATGCAAGAAGTTGAAATGTGCTTATGACCTTTCCTTAGAGCAAAGGCAGTGGTAATCATATGGCATTTCATATAGATTCCAAATAGTACAGAACTGGAATCTTCTCATCCTTCTCCCCAAAGGAATAGCTCAATCATAGAGTACAAGTCTCATATTTAATTCATAAAAGAAAATCTCTGTGATTTATAGTTCGATGCATAGATGTCATTCATGAGTAAAGGTGCGTGAATCGCATTTTCATGGGGGAATATTTCTTAGTGATTCAGGAGGATTCATTTCAGTTAAAGTGAAAGAATTTAAATCTGCAGCTCCTGCAGCTTAAAAAAAGAATTCTTGGTGATAGAAAAACAGGTTATTAAATTATAGCAGAAGAGAGATTTGACCTTCCCTAAAGAGAATCCATTCCCCTATACTCATATTCTCTGATGAGTCCAAAAGATGTGATTTTTCCATAGAGATATTTTGGCTGTGATTTGGAAATATATAAGAAATAAATCATTTGAATTTGATTTGTGTTGTGCAAGAAGTTGCCATTAGCGGACTCTTGCCAAACTACCATGAAAAGTCCATTTCTTCTCTTGTCCTCACTAGAGCTAAAATGGTCACAAGGGGAGTATGGTTGATCAGATGCCTGGTACTGGTAGTGTAGGTCACTTGATGAGTTAAGGAAGCTTGAAACACTCACACCAGCTCTCAGGCAAAACTGTTGGAAACGATGAGGAGGCCCAGGTTAGAATAGCTCTTTCTAGGAAGGATACCATATGTATGTATGTAAATAAGAATTATAATCAAAGAGTACAGAAGTCTGCCTATTACCGAGAGTATCACACCTGCATGGCAGAGCCTGGCAAGCTACCAATTATATACCTAATTCCCATGACCTGAATGGAGGGGTTGAGGCTCTTCGTGTTCCTGGAGTGAGCAGATGCCCTTGGGCTATACTAGCACATGACAGTGACGTATGGAGATGTTACTGGTGCCCACTCCAGCAAATCGATGATCAACAGGAAGACAAGTGATACAAGTGAATACAGAAGTCAGAAAAGTTCTTAAACCCAGAACAGATAGATAGATAGATAGATAGATAGATAGATAGATAGATAGATAGATAGATAGATAGATAGATAGATAGATAGATAGATAGATAGATAGATAGATAGATATAGAGATATACATGAAAAAAAAATAATTAAAGCATGTACAGCTGGTTCTAAGACAGTTGTTTCTGATATGTTTTATATTTTAGTATAAAGGTGTATATCTCAATATAAACTAGCATTTTCTATAATATATAAGGCCATATGACAAATGTTTCATAGATTATCTTAGGCCAAAATTAAAATAAAGAAGTACAAAGAGGCTAAATATCTAGGCTTCTGCGGCAGAAACAGAATGTACACATATGAGGTAAACTTTTATTTCTTGTCAAGTTTCTATAAGTAATAACTAAAGAACTAAGCCTGGACCTGTCCTGATGTCTCTTTTGGCCTACTTATCATCCCTGAAGACTTATTTACCTTATCTTACCTTAATTCTTTATTTTATTGGTCTATCCTTATTTTATATAGCAACATGCTTGAGAGTGGTTATTCACCAATGCCTGCTCTCAAATGCCTATATTCCATGCCTCACCCCACTTTCTGCCCACACTCTGGTCGATGCCATTATAACCCATTGATATTTTTCCTGGGTTCTTTAAAAACTCATCTCTTCCATAGTTCTTCCTGACAATGCATCCTTTAGCCACTGCACTTTCTTATATGATTGCTTATTAGTAGAAAAAATAAAATGAAACAACTCTATAGTAAATTCATTAATAAATGCTTTATTTAGAGGTGACTACAACAGTATGCCACCCGCAGGGCAAGCCTGGCAAGCTGCTGGTGTAGTATTTGATATGCCAAATACCAGTAACATTTATATGAGGTCATTCTCGTGACCTAATATAATGGTTTGAGGCTCTCTATGTTTCTGGAGCAAGCGGATGCCTTTGGGTTCTACTAGCATGAGACAGGACATATGGAGATATCACTGGTGTCCGCTCTAACAAATAGATGATTAACGGGAAGATAGTGATAGTGATAGTGATAGGTATGCTAGGGGGAAGTCAGGGAGGCCAACAGAGAGGCTACTGGTTTCTAAAATAAAACTAAACTTGCTATTTCCTAGAACCTCACTTACCAATTATAGACACATTCTATTAACTATTTAAGTTCTTAGAACTCTAATTTCCCTGCCAATAAAATGGGCAAATAGATTTAGCAAATTGGAAGGTTTGTCCCAAGGACAATATTACATGGATTTACTCTTTAATGTCTTCAAAAATAAAGAAGACACTTTACCACTCACTATCACTCAATAACTTTCCACTGGTGAAAAATAAAATCACAACAAAACAATTGAAGATCCCATTCTCAAAGTCATGTTACTGTCATCTCATTGCTTGTCAACTTCATCTGAGTCTGCACTTTTAGCTCTTCTGAGCAATTATTTTACCACTGCTTTCCTATGGCTAAATCTATAACATCTTCAGATATTAATTTTAATACTGCTAACTTGTGGTTTCCTACAAATGGTTGTTCTTGTCATTTATATAATCATACCACTTACTTTGCTTACATCCACAAAATCTTAATTTCTAATTACCAACAACTGTTTACAGGCTTCCCAAATCAGATTGTAAGCAACTTCAAGATGTTTTCTTCTCAACAGTATGTGCTCAGCATCTAGGAATATGCTTATCTCTTGATTTTTTTAATTGTTGTTTAGGTAATAGGGTTTCAATAGCATTAACCTTTATGATTTTGGTGGACTATTAGTGCACTTTGACTTTAAAATGTTAAAGATCTTTAATTACTGATCTTGTTACCCCAACTATATTTATCTTAAGATGATGTCCCGTTAAAGATGGAGTCAATGAATCGCTAGATAAAGGAAATACTTCAAAGAGATAGCATGGTACTTAATTCAAGCAATATGCAGCTAAGGAAGTGGTGAGTTGCTATATGAGTATATGATGGTACTATACAAATACCATGCATCCTTTTCTGATGAAATCACATCACACTATAATATTCATGTCTCAGGTACAAACATTTTAATATAAACATGCAAAATATTTTAAATTCATCACTAAAAGTATGATTGTTTATACTATATAATTTATCTCTTAGGTAATATATATATAATATTACCTAAGAGGTAAAATATATACATATATATAATTATAAATTATATATATATATATATATATTTTGGTTGTAAAATAGAAAGAAAGGATAGTTATTGAGAAATGTTTCAAATGGATATAGTAACTGGGGCAGGGTGGAAGGTGGCTCCCAAGCAGTGATCAGGAGACCCATAGGTTTCTCCCAGCTTTCTCAGTCAACCAGGCCTAGGATTCAACACTAGAGTTCAAGGGTATGATGCTGCTAAGGTCCTTCAGTTCTGGTACCAGCAATTATTCTGGCCACCCCAGCAGTGCTTGGGGCCTTCAGTTTTGCTCAGGGGGCGGTGTTGCTAAGAATCTAACAGGATGCTGCATGCAAGGCATGGTCCATAATTCCTGCAAATCTCTCTAATCCAGCACTATAGCATTATTTAAAAAGTAAAGAAGCAACATATTTAGACCCAGTGGTTTCATATTTTCACATTTTTTCATAATACAGTTATATAATACAGTTAATTCAGCCTTCAATGTCCCAACACCAAATTGATCACTGATATAACCTTCCTTCCACCATTATATTCAGTTTCCCACTCAACTCTCAAGCCTGCCCCATTGGCAGGCAATCAGAGAATACTTTTTTTTATATTTCTGTTAAAATAAATTGGTAAGCAGAATTATCAAAAAAATTATTCCTAGAAAACTTTGCTAAACTAGATCCTACAGCAATTTCATCCAAATGTGTCTCTTCCGCTAACTTATTTCCTGTTCTGTCATTCTCACAGAACTCTAAGTATTATGTGCAAATTGGTATCTTAGTATATTTTGAAATATAAAAGAAATTATGTACATATATATCTCCATATACATACATAATTTCTTTCATATATATAGTCCATTAAGATATATATGTATATATATAAACAGATTTTAAGATAAAATATATGGAAGGCATATAAACCATTTCTTATAATTTAAAATATAAGCAAATCGATCTAATAAAATGATGTGATTTGAACAAATTCATTCAGAATTATTTGAAAATAAATACAATGAAGACTAGGTACTCCAGTAACTAGCCCATTTTTTTGTGTGTGTAAGTTTGTATATTTCAGCAGACACACATAGTTTTTTGGTTTGATTTTAGAATTTATAACAAATAACTGGGAGATACTAATCATATAAGCTGAAATATGATTTATTGCAAGCATTTGTCATAGTAAGCAACCAAATGATAGCTCTACTCAGTTTCCTTACTCATATCTATCACAAGTTCAACTCATATTAACAAATAATTTGTTTAATATTGTACTTATTTTCCAAAACCTTTATGACAGTATTAAATTTTATCTTTCACTTTCCATGTCTGTTATTTTAAGTCGTTTTAGTATATGAAAATGCAGTTATTGATCAAAACTAAAAAAAAAAACAAACAACAAAATTTCTGTCAGTATAATGTTTTAAGGAAAGAATTCCCTTTGGAAGCTAATGGTGAATTAAAGTATGTTACAAGGAAACACAGTGGAAGGGAAAAAAATCAACATCCCATTAATAGATCACAGTTAACCAAGTAACGAAGTAACTTTTTTTCTTTTAAATGAAAGAAGTTTACTATTTCTTGAATGAATCATTGTACAGAGAATTAAAACTCAATATTAATATTGTTAGATGTTCACAATGATTTTTATAATGGTTTTATAAAAATAAGGCCATCAATGCAGAACAACAAAACATAATAAGAAATGTTTGATGTTGATTTTCAATAGTTATTTCTATCATTGTGTTTATTTCAATAATTATTTTCAAATGCATTCATACAATTAAAATCTGAGTTCACCTAAACTCAAAAATATTGAGCGATTTGTGCAGCCTTTCCAGAGAGAAGGTAGCTTTTCCATCCAAAAGGAAATTATCTCCAGTTAAACAAACTGTAGCTTACACAGGGGGTGGGGAAGGTAGATTTATTGGATAAAAGTCCTACTAGTGAGTAAACATTTGCCTCTGAAATAGAGCCTCTGTTATTCTCAAAATAGTTTTAACATGAGTCTTTTTTATTCCTCAAGGATGGTTTCTCTAGCAGTCATCTATCATTTTTTCTAGGTTTTATTTATTTATCTATTTATTTATCTATCTATTTATCTAGCTATTTATTTAGGCTTTTTGGGTCACACCTGGTGATGCTCAATGGTTACTCTTGACTCTGCATTCTGGAATTATTGCTGGCAGAGTTCAAGGACCAGACGTGATGCTGGAGATTGAATCGGAGTAGGTCTAGTACAAGGCAAAGGCCCTTCCCACTGTACTATCACTCTTGCCCCCTAGTTTGTTTTTGATTTATAAGTTACATTGACACCAAGTTAAAGCTCACCAGCTGCTAAATAGTTTGTTACTTCTCTGCAAAGACTAGGAGCTGTAAGAGAACATGTACTCAAAGAAAGCAATTTATGGAGAAGTGCTCACATATAATGAGAGCTGTGGTTTGATTTTTGAGTCAGTCCATAGTGGGAGGCTACAAAATTATCTTCACCATGATAGGGCTTTGTTTCTTACCTCAGTCTTACCATGCTAAATTTTGGGTTTGACATTCTGACAAAAGAGAAAATATAAGGTATTAGGTTCTTGCCTTGCTTTGGACCAAACCAGATTAAATTCCTAAACCCGAGTATGGTCAAGAGTAAGTCTGTGCTTTACTGGGTATTGACCCAACAAAATGGACAATAATAACAATAGCATTCTGTCAGATTACTTTATCTCTTAATGTTATCTGAAATTTTCAAGTGGGTATTTAAGCACCCAATATCTAAGGAAGTTTTGAAAAATAAACGGGTTATACAAAATACACTCTTGTGATCAGCTCTGCTTGCACTGCTTATGCATTAATTTTTACAATTCCTTGAATTTTTTAAGTTAGGGAAGTACAGTCCATTTTAATATTATAGTTGATTATTATGGACTAAAGATTTGGTTCTTATTTTAAAGGTGATGGGATTTTGAAATGAAAATCTAACTTGTCCAACATTGAACAACTAATAACCATTGGCACAAAGACTTTGACCTAGTTTTATCTGGATACAAAATGGATCATGTGTTGGATTCCTCTTTGTTCACAGTCCTCTGTCTCCTACTCAGCAGGTATTCATCTCCTAACCAGGTGTAGTGACTTGCCAGTTATGGGTTTTGTATTGTAAGTGAAATGTAGTTTCTCTCTTTGCATATTCTTATTTTAGAACAATGTCCTTTTGTATAGGCACAGGAAGACAGTTAAAGCTATGCATTTGAGTTACTGGCAAGTCACTGCACCTGGTTAGGAGACAGCATCTGTCTGCTGAGTAGGAGACAGAGGGCTTTGAACAAAGGTTAATCCAACAGCTATGAGTATAGATTAGATTATGGATTGTCTGTGATATAATTTAATATCATCTTGAGAACAGTAACACACATAAGTATTCAGTTTGTCCTATTTTTAAAATTAAGTTGATTCTGGAAACAGAACACTTGAAATGATTGACTTTACTTAGCCTGCATATCTTCCCAAAGTGATATTTAGCTTGGATTATTGATTATGAATTTCCTGAATGTTATACTGTTTCTTCTCACTCATTAGGCAGATAAAAATAAGATGGCTACTCAGGCACAAAGTTTAAAGATAGCATCCTTTGAAACATACTATAAATGTCCATGCAAACACTAAGCCTCTCACTTCACCTTGTGGCAAAAAAAGTCAAATAGAACAATTTATATAGATTCTTTATTGTAGAAGAATTACATACCACATCCTTCCAACACTCATTTATAATTCTTGTTGTGGTCCGTGCCTCAAAATGCATCCAAATTCAGGGCAGAGCTATAGTACAGCAGTTAGGACATGTGTCTTGCCCACAGTCCACCTGAATTTGATCCCCATCATCTCATATGGTCCACTCAAACCACAGGGAAAGGCCATGGAGCACAGAACCTGAAATAAAACCTGAGTACTACTTAACTACCAGTGCGGACCACATTCTCCCCCCTGTTCCATAATACTCCCCTCAAAAAAAATCCAAATTAAAGAAGTGAAAAAAAAGTTAATTTTTCTTTTTTGGGGTTGCGAATAATAAAAAAATTATTTTAAAAAAAGAAAAAAAGATATATATAAAAGAATTATTTAGCTTCTACAATTCTTAAATTTGTGCGGAATATTAGGATGAGTGAATTTGGTGGGGTGCTATACTTCAGGAAACAGACAGCATTATCACTGTAGATAGGGCAAAGAGGCGCATGCACTACCTCTATATCTTATTGCAATTGTGGAAAACAGAATCATTCATAATAATAAGATATGCATGCAAAGGAAATCAGTGACTTATTTATAAAGCCATTAAAAATGAAATTTACAATTATCGACAACTGGGTAAAATTAAAGAAATATCTGATATCATTCTTAGAATATGAGAAATTGAGGATTGTGCAATTTTTGAAATCAGCATAACCCAAAATGATCTATGACATTAAACAATCATGCGTTCCAGAATGCAAAAACAATAGGAACATAAGAGCACCGTCATTCATAGAATATGTCCCTCAGAGGCTGTTCAAGTGTTCTGTAGATAATGTGCTCTTACATATTTTTTTTCTTCCCTTCCCCTTCCTCTATAGACACACACAGAAGAACTGACAATATACAACTGCTTTCAAGGACAAAAAAACTTTTTACCAACTACAAGAGATGGCTAACTTACCTTCAGAAAAGTTTGAATAGAAACTGACTCCTTACACTACTTTTACAAAGAGAAACTAAAACTTGTGTTGCTTCAACCATTCAATATGAAAGCAGGTGAGAATTATAACAAATGACAAAATGAATATGAATGAAAAAGCAAGAGCCAACATATTCCTGGAATTGAAAAAATAAAATGTACCTCTCTTTTATAATCCACAAAATACCTAAAAGTTAATTTGATCATCTCTAAAAGTAACCTTAAACAGAATATGGATTAACCATATGGTTAGCCAAAGTGCAACCTGAACAGTTAAGAGGATTATGTTCAGGAAAGCTTTTTATACTAAAGACAAGGGACATCTAACATGAAGACACATAATCATGAACAACTGTAGACAATTACCAACTGTTCTATCACCCCGATTAAATTAAGATGAATCCGTCACCACACGTAAAGAATGGATACCTCCCTTGGTGCAAAATGGATACAAACTGACATTTAGCTTGAGGCTTTCCCTATAGGCACTCTCTACCACTAATCTTTTTGACTCCTAGTCAACAGTCATGTAAAATTGATTTTGCTGTTGACCTTTTTGGCTGATAAAATTAAGTCAGAGCCAAGAACTCTGATAAGTTGTCTATACAATCTTCAGAGTAATAAAACAACCGAATGCACTGAATCCCAAACAGTTTGAGGAAGGGAGAGAAGCCAAGATTGGAACATTAAGACATTTGAGAACTGAGCATTAGAGTGTCAAAATAAAACCATCAATCATCTGTCACTCCATTGAATGAATGTAAAAGCATCAACCCCAAAACCATCCTTCACATTCCATCTTCAGTGTTTTATTTTTCAATGCCCAGTTTGCTAGAGCCTCTGGCTTTTCCTACATTTCCCTAGAAATTCACTGTATTCCCAAATAGCAGAGTTATACCAGGGGTCATATCCATTATATTACCAGATGCTAGTACAAAACCAAATTGGTTTTAAGGCTCAACTTTCCATGTTCTTTGCAGGCTGCCTATTTAGAATGGTGTAAACACAGATATTCCGAACATTTCTGTGTATGCAACTCCACAGTCTCTTCCTATTGAACAGTGCAATCATCCATGACTTTGTATTTGACATACAGCAAAGGAATCCATCTAAATGTTGCAATATATTATGATAAGCTTAAAAACAAACATTTTTGTAGATTTCCCAAGGTCTTTATTCAAGGGATTTAAGAATAACACAATACAGTGTTTAATGTCTACTCATACTTTATAATGATATGATTTTCCTCTCAAAAATGTTTGCTCTTTATTGCAAGTTTTTTTTTGTTCTTTATTTTTATTTTTTTAACTTTCAAGATAGCCAAAGATAGTTTCAACTGGAATACAGTTAACATTTCTCATCTAAAAATAAAGTATCCGTGTCTTTAGAATCCCATCTGCCCTGGTTACTCCTAGCTAGAATCACCATATTTTATCTCTGACAATACATTTTGGTAAAGCTGAAAAAAGACTGGAGTCATAAAGGGCTATTATCACTTCAGAAGAAAGAAGTAGCAGCAGGAGCAGATGAAATTCAAATCAGCCAAGATTCCGTTTCCATGATAATGTATCTCTCTAGCTTTGAAATCATATTTGAATTCTTCTATCCTGAGTTGCTATCAAAGTTGTCTTTGAGGCACCAACTAGAGCTTTTAAGTAAATGCATCTAGTAGAGTTAGACTCCTAAGAAAGGCTTTTGCATCTCAGAGCAGGTTTAGTTCTCATTTCAGAGGGTTGTCAAATACAGCAAGAAGAGTAGCTTTTTAAAAATCAAATCACAGTAAGATACACAGCTACAAAGCTGTTCATGATTGGCTTTTAGTCATACATGTTCCATCACTCGTCCCTTCACCAGTATACATTTCCCACCACCAATATTCCAATATTCCTACTTTCCCTGCCCCCTCCACCTGCCTACTCTATGCCTCCACTTCTCTCTCTCTCTCTCTCTCTCTCTCTCTCTTTCTTTCTCCTTTTGGGCTTTAAGGCTTGCATACAGATCCTGAAAGATTATCAGGTATATCCCTTCTTTCATCACTCAGTTCCTCACCAAAATGATCATTCCCAAGTAACATACTGGTCCCTTCTCTGTAAGTAGGTATCTTAAATTATTGTTTCCTTTTGCACATTTGTTATGATTTCCTAATCAAAACTTGACTTCTAAAATAATTAAACAAGTTCCTTTGTCAAAAGTTACCAATGTCACTTTATTCTATCACACTTGCACAAGGTTCTGTTGAGTAATGATTAGAGCTATAAGCTATATAATCAAAAAGAGAGAATGAATGTCAAGTAGATAGCATATACAAGCAGGTTGGGAGTTCAAAGGCTTCAGAAAAGTTAAGAAAATCATCATTTACCATCTATGTGCAAATGATCTTTTATTGTGAGGTTTCTTTTTCCTCATAAGTTGTGCGCAGGAAATCTCAGGCTGTTGACTAGATGCAATAGCTGCAAGATGTGGGGTACCCAGGTATATCCAGTACACCCAGAGGTAATAAAGAACTTTCAGGTCTGTTTTCATCAATCCCCAAGGGACTATGGTGCAACAGGTCAGAGCAGGATTGGCCCCATGCAATGTATGGTTCTAATTTTAGCATATGTGCTGCCTAAGTGAGCACGACTTAAACTACAACTAAGTCAGAGGTTCAAGACAGATGTCAATGCACCAAATCCAGAGTTGCATTCCCATCCAGGGAGAAACTATGTCCCTGGCCCACTTCAACTCACAGAAGCCACAAGTATTCCTTGGCTTATGGCTCTTATCTTGTGGACTGCCATAGTTCCAGATTTTGAAGATTAAGATCTAGTAATCATGGAGTTAGATTTTTTTTTGGGGAAGGCTTTATTCTGTCTCTCACACACTCTAAACTGTATGAAAGTAAATAAAATTATTTGATCACATCTTGCTCTGCAGCTTCCTTTCAACTATCCAAGACTCCTTGCAAGAAACCAAATACCTTGATGTTGCAGCAGGTTCTAACTGTTCCCTTCCTGATTCTATCTAGCATCCCACACTTTCTCTCTTTTTTAAATTGTATTATACCAACATGAGATACATAATTACTAAGCTGTTCATGACTGGATTTCAGTCATACAGTGTTCCAACACCCATCACTTCACCAGTGCACATTTCCCACCACCAATGTCCCCAAACTCCCACCCCGCTCCCCAAGTCTGCCTCTATATCAGGGAGCTTCCCCTCTTTTCTCTCTCTCCCTTCTCTTACACATTCTGGCTTTCAATACATTTAGGGGGGTATCCTTTTTTATCACTTTACCTACATTCAATGCTCAGTTCTAGTCTGGCATTACTATTTCACACAATTTTTAGCATACTGGTCCCTTCTCTTTCTTACCTAACCTCTGACCCCCACACACTTGTGGTAGGTTTCAACCACTGAAAAGTCCTCTGGTCCATACCCTACTTTCTCTTTGAATCATCCTCTGACCTAAACCTGTGATGTAATTTTTCACACTTCTATTTTCTGGGTCTTACCATCCACAGTCTTCTATCTGGAATGTCTATTTATTATAATTCTCACTAATTACATTTTACTTATTCTTCAGTTTATGTCAAGCACTATTTCTTCAGAATATTCTGTATTAACTGCCTATCTCTATACTATGAATTAATTCTGTCATGCATTTTTGTGCATGTATGCACGTATGCATTTTGGATCCCACGGGATGTCAAAAAGATCACATGGCCGCCCACCTACAAGATGGTCAGACTTGTTAAGACCCTGAAGGAATGGGTTGAGGCTCTTCATATTCCTGAATTAACCAGATGCCATTGGGCTACATTGGCACGTGATAGGGTCCAATGGAAATGTTACTGGAGCCCGCTTGAGCAAATATATGAATAATGGGGTTAAAGTGATCAAGTGAAGTATGCATTTTGAACAAAGCTTGTGCTGTGCACTTCTCTCAATGTTGGAAATCAAACGGATAATTAAAGTCCTGATCCTCATGAGATTTCTGTACTGGAGATGAGATATGGATGACAAATAATAAGCAGATATTCAATGTATATGAAGTTGAATAAGTGCTATGAACAAAAAATATAATAGGAAACAAGAGTTGATATAATCAAGTATGAGCACCGAGGGTGCTCTGGGAAGGAGACTGACATGAGGTGACATTTGATAAGAAATAAGAATGAAGAGATAATTCAGGATTTTTGTGGATTTTTATACACAGAAGAGTGTAAGCAAAAGAAACAATACCTGTGAAGACCCACAAAAGCAACCTGTTTGACGTTCTGGTCCCCCAATTACCTTTTGTAATTTAAGTGGTTTTTTCATTTAATTTGCTAGCTGATATTATTTGAACAATCTTTCTCTTCACTTAGTCTTTAAATTCCAAGCGAGAAGAAATTCCATTTTTTTAAAATTTTCTATAATATCCAAAATTATTTGACCCTGAGTCTATTCTTACATACTCAACTAATTTTGTTAAAAGTGTTAAATTGAACTCTCTTCTTAAAGGAGGAAAGCACCTGCTGGTAGGCAGGTCACTTGATTACAAATAAGGGGTTCTCTTAAATAAACAGAAGTATCATTTTTTCAGAGCCCTGGGATTAGAATAAATTAATAAGAATAATGGTTGCTTTAAAGTATGCTTAAATAAGTAAGATATCCTGACAATTTAAACAAACATGGAAATAATAAGGAAACAGTAAAATATGTCTGTAGCCAACATTATATATTGCACATGGAATGGAAGAAATAACATTTTAAGATGATTACGGTTCTGATAAAAATGTAATGACACAGAAAAGTGTTATGGTTGTACATATGACAGGCTATTATTTTCATTTGTATCCTTCTCAGCAAAAAGGTGCTCTCTTTTTGAAGAGGATATATCATATGCCCACAGCATGAAGAACAGAATAAAGCCTCAGTATTAACAAAGGTGCTTTGAGATAGCCCAGCGGGTGGGGCGTTTGCCTTGCACACGGCCGGCCTATGCCAGCCTGGGTTCAATCCCCGGCATCCCATATGGTCCCCCGAGCATTGCCAGGAGTAATTCCTGAGTGCAGAGCCAGGAGTAACCCCTGAGCATCGCCGGGTGTGACCCAAAAAGAAGAAAAAAAAAAAGAAAAGGTGCATTGAGTGAGTTTCAGATTTTTAATAGCAGATAGTGAAAGAACAAAATCAAAGAATAATTTGAAGAACAGATTTACAATATATTGATATGAATATATCATGAAATTTTTAATAAATTTTGTAATCTAAAATGTAAATCTTAAGATGCATTTTATATTATGATAAACATATTAATAAGGGACTTGATTCAATACATGGGCTGAATAGCTTGAAACAAATTTTTGTTGGAAGAAAGAACAGATGGTAATTTGGACAAGTAGGCTAAAAGAAGCAAGTTTAGAACAAACTATTTCTGAAGATAATTTTACTAAGACTTTTCACAATTGTTTACCAGGGATAAAATATGTGTTTACATAAGAAATACAATGAATATCATTGTTTGTTTATTATATATAATTTTTCTTGCATTAACCCCACTTAAATTATATGTGGCTCTCATTCCATTGTGTGGGATGAGTCATTCTCAATTAAAGATATTGTTATTCATGGATGAAAAGTTTAATTTGGGATATTATGAAAACTGGTATTATAAATCAAAATGCTTTATTACTTTAAATAGAATCTGGTTATACAATTTGAAAAGGGAATGTAGGCACCAAAGCCAAAACTGGAGAATGGTTTCAAGTAAAGAAGCCCATTTCTGATACTCTGACTTATTCAGTTCACATCATAACAGCATTTCTTTTTGCATGCTTCAAAAATATTTTACATATATACATAGATGTATATATGTATATCATATCCTATGCATATAGCATATACATACACATATAAACATATGCTTTCTGACACTATTATCAAGCACTTTTTATAAATCATGCTTTTTTTTCTTATTTATTTTTTACTGGTTCCACAACAGGCAATCTTATTACAGGGATATGCAGTGCCCAAGTCAATCTGGTATTCTGTTTTGTAAAGTATACATTCCATATTTGAATTATCTCCTGTATTCGCTGTTGTAATAGATAACTGTCCATTCCATTTTGAGGCGTATATACATGTACATGTGTGTTATAATTAGTAATTTAAATAATTTGATGAATTATCTCCTTATTTGCAAGTTTAATTAAGGTTTTCACATAAATGTTGTTTGCAAAACATTGTAACTTATGGGCAGGGAATATAAAATGGACGGGGACCCTGCCTTGCAACAGTCGCCTCTGTTTTATCCCAAACAGCTCCTGTGGTTCTCTGAATATTGTCGAGAGTGATACATGAGCAGAGTCAGCAGTAAAACCTCAGAACCACAAAGTATGTCCGCAAAGCCAAACAATACTACTACTACTACTACTACTACTACTACTACTACTACTACTACTATGACTGATGATGATGATACAGTTTTAAAGTTGCAACTCACAAGTTTCTTTCAGTTTTCAGAAATCATATATAATTTCTGCATTCTTAGCTAATAAGACTGTTTTAAATATTATTAGTGATAAACAGTGAGCTAATACTAATATGTAAATGGGTTATGTTCCTAGTTGGTTTTACTGAAATTATGTCACATGCAATTAATATAGCAGCACAATTTGTATCAATGATGAAAGAAGTATAATCACCTTTAATAATACAGCCTCAATCAGGTGTTGGCAGGTACATGAGACAGAGAGACAGACAATTATGTTAAGAAAACAAGAAGCTAACAACTAGTATATCATGTTCCAGTCATTGCCCTCAAGGTGTGTCACATTTTTTGGGTCCAGCCCTTAGGCACAGAACCTCCTGAATTAGGAGAAGTTCATATTCAATTGCACGTGTGTGTGTGCACGTGTGTGTGTGTGTGTGTGTGTGTGTGTGTGTGTCGGAAGGAGAGAGCCATCAGAAATTAGGTCTAAAGTTCCTTAAGCCTTATGATTAACAATAATATGTTGCAAAATACGTGTGTCAGTGACATGCCACATTAGGACAGTGGTCCCCAAATGCCTCTTGTTTATTTACATTGCAACCACGCCAAGGCCATACACTGGCAGAAGCTGCAACTTCCTTTTGTATATCAGCTCTGGTTAGTATTGTTTTCCTTGGTGTTCAGTTATTCATAGGTCATTTTGTCTGTCATAGGTAAAATAAAAGTCACTGAAAAAAACTGCATTTACGAAAGGACAAACCCATGCAACAACATATTTTTCACAAAGTACCAAAGTTATTAAGTGATGCATGATGCATAATATCAATATTGAGAAAATAAGTAATGACTTTATTGTTAGCATCAAAATGAACAAACTCGGGGCCGGAGCGATAGCCCAACGGGTAGGACATTTGCCTTGCACACGGCCAGCCCTTGCCGGCCTGGGTTCAATCCCCAGCATCCCATATGGTCCCCGAGCACCGCCAGGTGTAATTCCTGAGTGCAGAGCCAGGAGAAACCCCTGAGCATTGCCGGGTGTGACCCAGAAAGCAAAAAAAAAAAAAAAATGAACAAACTAACATCTTCAGAGTTAGTACTTTCTTCCACCAAACTCTTTAGCACATTTTCAGGCAAGTAACACCTTTTGTCTATATGAGAAAACAAACTGACACACAAATGCAGGCATAGTCTTGAAACTCTTTAAGACATGGGGCTGGAATGATAGTCCAGCGGGTCAAGGCTTTTGCTTTGCATGCGGCCGACCCAGGTTTGATCCCCCAGGATCCCATATAGTCCCCTGAGCACTGCCAGGCATAATTCCTGAGTGCAAAACCAGGAGTAACCCCTGACCATTGCCGGGTGTGACCCAAAGAGGAAAAAAAATTGTCAAGTCATGACAATCTAACAACATCCGGTCACTTTTTATCTACTTGTCTCATATTGAGACTGTTTCGAGACTGTTTCTCTTTCAGAGAAATTTATGATGAATTTGAGCATATCTTATTTCAGTCATGAGACTAGAAAAATGTCCAAAAATCAATCTATCTGTGCCTTTCTGGATTTTTCTATATGTCTCCCTTGGGTAGCAAACATATATAAATGAGCATGGGCAGTTAAGTGTGTGTCACATTTGTCTTGTCTTAAGCTCACTTATATCTGACCTTCTCTTTTACCCATTGTTTTTATTAGTCATGTGTCACTAGTAAAACCATTATATGCTCAGAGTAGTCTCTGATGGTATAAACATCAGTATCTCTGTCCTTGTCTATCTCACAGGTTGTAATAGTTAACATCCCACATTTCTCATTCTGATGAAGCCCATGTTAGTTAGCTGAACCAAAGTGATCTATTTGACATAATTTTGGCTACTTTTCTCTAAGTGGTCTGTTGTCTTTTGCAAGAAATTTCTGTTTAATTTTATAGGTGCTTTGTAATTTTCACAGTGACTACTAGGAAAACAAGCATTTTATATACAATGAAGAAGTTCGAATGAGTGTTAAATATCCTTATCTGCAGAGCGACCTCCAGAAAGAAGTGTCCTAACCAAAAGAATAACACCATCCCTGCTGAAAACCAATGAACCACAACAATGTTCGAGGCATTCTATTATAGAATTTATTTTCTCAAAGACTCAGAGGTAAACTTTCTTTGACAAGACACTTTTCTTATTCTGTAACTCAAAAAATCCTAAAACTTCATAGCTGATGCTTTTTAGAGCAAGGGTATGCCAGGTGCTAATTATGAGAAGTAGGTAATAACATTGAAAAGTGCTTTAAAGCAGTGCCACTGATAAAGGTTTATTTTGGTAAATATGCATCTAATGCAAAGTGAAATTATGGTCTGATAGAATTGAATAATTGATCACTTTTCAGTATATGATTCCTTTACATCCTTTCTGTCTATATTATGCTAAGGTTCTCAATACTATACTACCATACTATGCTACAGTGGTATAAATATGTAAGGATTCTTGACTATAACGAGCCATACTTTATTGAAATCATATCTGCTGCAATGATTGACCTATCAATATCTCTTTTTTAGGAAATGGTAATATTGTGTTTTTTTGTTCAGTGGGTAGCTTAGGGTCCAATTTCTCTAAGTTTGGTGGGGAATTATAGCATGGTTTAGGAATCCAATGAATTTAAATTACTACCCTAACTGTAAAAACATATTATATGACTTCATATGTAGGCAAATTTAGAGCTACAAAGGCCTGGAGTAGGTATTTTTATGTTTGAATCATCATGCCAATAAACAGTAGTTTGAAAATAATATTAATAAGAATGTTCTCTGTAAAACATTATGTGAACAATTTTATGGTTGTTAAGGCTCGAGAAGAATGGAGAAGATAGAATAATGAAAATAGAACTGCATGAATAGGTTGCATTATAGGAAACAAAAACACAACAGTAATAAAAATCAGTCTTTTTTTCTTTTTATAAATTTCTGGTTGAAATTATTATATAACCTCTAGTTTGCAAATTTGGAACAGAATAGTTTTTGTGTGTACGTTTTAGGGACACCAACACTCACCCACAATACATTTATTTATATTTTGTGTTTCCTGATAGAATAAAATATATGAAATATATATTTATATATACACACATAAACACATATAAATATATATGCATTTTAAATGGCATTGTTTATCAAATTGTTCATAATGCAGTTATTATAAAGATTCAATGTTTCAATACCAGTTCCATCACCAGAGTGATGTTCCCTCCAATATTGCTCTCATTTTTCAATGACCCTGAAACCTGCTGCTTAGTAGGAACAAAATAGCTTATTCTATATGGCATGTTACATGGCTAATGGCATTATAAAAATTTGTTCAGTAAAAGAAAATTTGTGAAAAATTATTAATTCTCAACATGGGGTCAATAATCACTTATCTAAGGGTTTACTAAGCTGCTTGTTAGTTGAGCCTAGTGTGTTATTGATTTTGTTTATTGATATTAGTTGAATTTTATCCTACTCTCCCATCAAATTTGATGTACTTTTCCTGGGTTGTCAGTATTGTGGAATTTGGAGGTGTCATAAGGCTGCATCCAACTCCCCTAGGTTTATGGGTCACTTTACAGGGTGGTGGCTGTATGGGTGTGTCTGCTGGGCTTGCAGAATTCTGAGGGTGCTGAAAAGCTACCCACCACTACTCTGAGAACCCATAGTTCTCTGTCTAAAAACAGTGTACCTGGAATTTTCCTAGATGATGTCTCTGCAGAGATTTGTCTTGAAGCAGTAAATATTGAGCCTTTGTCATGGTGTCAGCTGTGTGGTGTGAGTGCAGCTGCCTGGCTTTTCGCAGGTGGGAAATGAGTTATTCCCTCCCAAGGGTGCCCCTGAGTGTTCAGCCAACAGAGCAGTGTACTCATTCAACCCACATTTCACATAAAAGCATTGTCCCTCCGTCACAACTCCACCAGGCAGACCAGACTATCAGAGCCCACCCTGCAGCAGTTTTTTTTTTTCCAATCCGGCCCAGGTATGCTGAACCAGAGACTCTCAGACATGGGGCAGAGCTGCTACTTGCTCTCCCTGTGCCCAGCTGCTCGTGAGGCACCCGGGAGGCATAGCGGGTTCTAGCCCTGGCCTGCCACCCCAGCAGAACCTCACAACAAGCCAGACCACCCTCCCCCCCTACTCCATGGGGCCCTCCATTTTCCACATCCAGACTTCCCTCTCGTCACAACTCCACCCAGCAGACCAGACTATCACAGATCATCACAGTCACCCTGCAGCAGTTTTTTTTTTTTTTCAATCCGGCCCAGGTATGCTGAACCAGAGACTCTCAGACATGGGACAGAGCTGCTACTTGCTCTCCCTGTGCCCAGCTTCTCGTGGAGGCACCTGGGAGGCATGGCAGGTTCTAGCCCTGGCCTGCCACCCCAGCAGAGCCTCACAACAAGCCAAACCACTCTCCCTACTCCATGGGGCCCACCATTTTCCACATCTGGAGTTCCCCTATTGTCACAACTCCACCCAGCAGACCAGACTATCACAGCCCAGCTTGCGTGGCCGCTTAGGCGCACAGTTCATCAATAAATGCTTTATTTAGAGGTGACTACAACAGTATGCCACCCGCACGGCAAGCCTGGCAAGCTGCTCATGTAGTATTTGATATGCCAAATACCAGTAACATTTATATTAGGTCATTCCCATGACCTAATATAATGGTTTGAGGCTCTCTATGTTCCTGGAGCAAGCGGATACCTTTGGGTTCTACTAGCATGAGACAGGACATATGGAGATATTACTGGTGCACACTCTAGCAAATAGATGATTAATGGGATGATAGTGATAGTGATAGTGATAGCATTGAAACTCATGGGAGGAAAGTAGAGGTTCATTAAGCCCTGATACCAGTATATTATGCCAGATACCAGAAACAACTATAGACCTCATTCCCATGACCTGATGGAATGGATTGAGGCTCTTTATGTTCCTGGAGCAAGCAGGTGCCCTTGGGCTCTACTTGCATGAGACAGGTCATATGGAGATGTTACTGGTGCCCGCCGAGCAAATTGATGATGTGCGGGAAGACAGTGTGATACCGTGTGAAGCCCTGATAAACGTTATCTCTCTTCTTCTCTGTAGCAGTCTATCACTATTAATTAAATCATACCATTTTCTATTTAAATATATGAACTTCACCATCCAAAATCCATTAATATAATCTACATTTTTGTAATGCTCCAATTTTTTATGTACATACTGTTCCTTAGATTTTTCCCACCAGAATCATAGCTATTTTATTTTTATTAGCTATCTATTTACCAAGTTGCTGCATTTAGGCCTATGTCCATCATTCATCCAGAACAATTTTCACTATGGCAACCAGTGACCTCCATATCACTAAATCTTCAGGATTTTCAGATATACGCATTTTATTAGACTCCCGGTTGCATCACATTGTTGGTGCACTGCAGACGATCCTCCTTTCCTAAAGCAGTCACTTCATTAAGCTTCTGATTAAGTGATCACATTCCCAGGCACCTCTTCATTTTGTAGGTCATTAAATATCAGGATTCAAAATTAACCTCATGTAATTCTATTTTTATCTTAAAAAATTCTTTCTGTAGCAATAACAATATACTGTATCAATTAACCACTTATTTGCCAATGAAAAGAAATCATGGCTATAATATGAACATTTCTATCGGTTCAAACACATATGTAAGCAACTGTCTACTTAGATGATATTTAAAAACCTAAATGATCACATTTTTAAATCTCAGAGACACTCTAATTTCAACCTGTCCAAAATGTCATGCAGTTTTGTTACTCTTCTACAATGAACATTCAGTGCACAATGAGAAATCTGTTGTCACTTAGTGAGCATAGACTATTGAAGCCAGGAAACTAATTAACATTAGTCCTTTCAGTAACCCCATCAATCCCTAACTTTATCATCTATTTATATTCACAATTTAAATTTAGTATACTATTGAATATGTACACTATAATATCAGCTTCCAAATCCAAGTACTATCTCTCATCACCTAGAGCTCTATCATCAACTACTAATTAGATTCCCTATGTTAGATTTAGATTTCAGTCATTGCTCAAGGTTCTGTTGCAAAACAGAGACATGTTCTAGGGAATTGGTTATGAAAATTGAGAAGTCTTAACATTTTATTTTGAAGCCAGAACCCAGGAAAGCTAGAAAGGAGTTTCTTGTCTACATCAGAAGTCTGAAGAGCCAGGAGAGCCACATGTATAAAATCTATGCCTACTACAAGAGAACAGTCCCTCTGCTAACTTAGTCAAGCAGGTGATATGTCTCTTAAGCATATGTTTGCTATGACTCAGGTTTTCAATTCTTTGTCCCAAGGTTACTCTCACTGTACCAGACAATCTGCTTTACTCAGTTTACATGTTAATCTCATCTAAAACTACCATCATAGAAGCTGACAACATGGTGGAGTATATACATACAAATCTTTTGTACATGAAGCACTGCTGTTATAATATATTGTAGACTAATTTATGGGCCAAAATAAAATTGAATGAAATAAAAAACACCCTACTATATGTAGTACTATATGTGATAATTAGACAACTGTCTGTGTACACAGTGGTCCTCACAAGTTTATGTGCAAATTTAGCTATCACACTCTTATATTTCACCTCTTTCACATATGTAGCATACATACCAGTCATAGAGTAATTTATTCCCTCTCAAATTTGGGTGCTTTTATTTAAACTTCAAAGCTTTGCACTATTTGTTCCTCATACATTTCCTTTAACTTATCATACACCGTTTCCCCCTTGGTCTCTAGTTATTTACTTATTTTAGCTCCTAAAAAAAATTCAACAAATACTGCATATCTGATATATTTTCTCACAGTACCATTTACTTTCTATCAATACATTTTACTCTAGTGATTATTTTTATGGTTTGTTGAGTAAACCTGTCCAATTCAAGAGCCCAAAGATCATTGAGAACTTTATTCACTACTGTGTGTGTAAAGCCTATATCAGCCTTGGTACATAACAGGTGCTTCTGATCAATGTCTTACATCTGATGTTGCATACCCACATTGCATCCGAAGTCCACTAAGTTAGTAAGGAAGCTAAAGGAAATGGACTTTCACCTTTAATTCAAGTTATCATATATTCAGTTTAAAAAACTTATTCTTGACATTATTCACATGTTAAATGTCCCAAAGAAATTAGATGTAAGATTCTTAAACCAATCCAACTATCTTTACTGAATATTGGAACCATAAAAGTTATAGAGCACTTGGAGTGAAAGAAGAAGAAAAAGTTGTAAAGTGAACCAGGAAGCAGAAAGGACTAAACAGGTTTGACAAGCCACAGGCATCAGACTGAGGGCACATAAAAAAATATATAGAGAGTAGCTCTATATAGTCAGATTGTGACAGCTCTCATCGTTTTCTGTAGATTTAGTAGGATTTTGGCAGGTATATTTTTACCTGAATGAAGCAAATTGAAAACAAAAATTCTATTTGATAAAATTAAGTAATATCTAAAATAAAAACCTCAGATTCTATAAGATTTTATTGGTTAATAGTAACATCATTTATTTAACCCTTAGGGCTACTTATATCTATGGCTCTTTGTACCTACAAATTCAGAGCTAAGTAGCTGTAATGAAGACTGCATGCCTCTCAAAGTCTAAAGTATTTACAATTTACATCTTAATCAAAACATTTGTGAGTCATTGCAAAAACCTAAAGTAGTCACTTACACAAAGCAAATTCCATGCATACTAATTTTGCCTGTCCAAGAATAATGTTCAGCCAGTCTTAATGTTAGATGTAAGTGTACATTTCAAGGATAAATAATTTTTGGACCATTTATCATTTGGGATCATCTCTGCCTTGTACTTCCTCCTGAGGTAGCAAAGATAATCAAGACAATGAAATATGACTTGATCTACAACTGGCCCAAGGCTATAGGCCACCTGGCTAATGTATTTCTGTTCATGGTTATGCCATTCCAACACTGCCACTACCTCAATTTAGTTATGATGGAGAATATGCTGGTGTATTTCTAGCACGTTCTCTGGATCAGAGAACTGTGTGCTACTGGTCTAGAACTGAGTACTGAAGGTAGGTAAAGGGTTATACGTGACAATGCTGTAATGCTGTAGTGTCTATTGCAAACTACAATAAGCAAATGGAAGAGAGAAGGACAGAGAGAGAGAGAAAGGAAAAGAGCCTGCCTTACTGCCATAGAGACGGGTTGGGGAGGTAAGGGGCTCTGGGAGAGAATCAGGGGACATTGATGCCGGGAAATATGCACTGGTGGAGGGATGGGAGTTGGAACACTATATGACTGAAACAGCTTTGTAAATCGTCTCTCATGGTGATTCAATAAAAAATTAAGTAAATAAAGTTGATTGCACAAGAATTTCTAAAATAAATTCAAAATTTTCCAGTCACCTTACAAAGATATTCATGCTAACTAATTTTATCAGACTCTCCCTAATGAGGGAAGTACAAGTTTTTGGTGGCTGCCAGATATTAAAGAGAGCATGTGGGAAGATAGTTTCAGCTCTGCTTTCCTTTACATTGATGTGGTTCCAAACTGAAAAAAATATCTTCCTGGCTTAAGAGTTGGGGGAATTTTTAAAGAAACACTCATGTTTTTTATTGGACAGGAAAGGTTCATAGATGCTGGGAAATGGTGCTATTTTATTAATGTTAGAACTTGACAACTGTGTTAAAATTTCATATTACCAACTAAGTTTGCTGAAAGGTGTTCAGTGATTGAAAATATGGTCATGGATTATTGTCATTGCATGAATTTTCTAGAGCATATAAAATGTTTCAGTCTGTAATGATTCATGAGGTTGCTTATACTTTCTGCAGTTTTGAGGAAGGGCAGGATACAGCCAGGGGAGTTTTTTCCTTATAGGTATATTCTTCTTGAATTGTTTTATGATTTGGGTCATGGAAAAATGTCACAATCCCATTGCTTGACTTGTTGTGCCTTGTAGTATATACACAGTGATCTGGAGTAGGCAATAAACATCCATGGATATCTAACTGTAGCTTAATAACTTTGGTTTAGGTTTCTTCTTTTCATTAGAGCTTCAGGTATAATCAATATATCAAACACTCATCTGGCAAACTGGAGAAACTCTGACACCATAGCTGTCCATTTCTTGATACAATCAACAAATGATATTGATTAAGTGAATGATATGGGGTTGCCAGTATTTCTTAAAGATTCAGCTACTGTAAACCAGGTCCTTACATGATATGATGGTGTTATCATTGCCTCTTTTTAAAAAATATTTTATTATATCACAGTGAGATTTACAATTACAAAGACGTTCATGTTTGAGTTTCAGTCAAACAGTGTTCCAGCACCCTTCCTCCCACCATTTCCCATTTCCCACCACCAATGTCCTCAAATCTCCTCCTCCCCTAGCCTGCCTCTATGGAAGGTTTTTTCTCTCTCTCTCTCTCTCTCTCTCTCTCTCTCTCTGTGTGTGTGTGTCTCCCTGTCTTTCTCTCCTCTCTTCCTTCTCTTACCTATTGTGGATTGCAATACATACATTTAGAGTTTATCATGTGTATCATTTTGCCTATATTCAATGCTCAGATCTAGGCTGGTATTATCATTTTCAACGATTATCAGCACACTGTTCCCTTCTCTGTCCAACCTAGCCTCTGACTCCCACACATTTGTGGTAGATTCCACCTGTTGACAAGACCTTCTGATTCATGTGTTGTCATTGCCTCTTAGTGCCCTTGTTTATCTGCAGACTATAACTGGCTAGGAACAGTTTAGAAATTGTGCCAATAAGAAAACTACACTTCACACTGCTCTTCTTCATCCCAAAATTACATTCAGGAAATGACAATATTAAATGTTTCAACACATATTCTCAGAACAAAAACTTGTTTCTAAAGCAACATACCCTATGCTACTCAATATCTCAAGGCTGATTTCTTGGGATTTATACAGAAATTATTAAATGAAAATCTGGGACTAGAAAGAAGAGCCATTTCCCTTTCTTATAGGCAAGAATGATTTCAATAGGAAAAGCAACACGTTTTTCCATGTTTAGTTTTTATTCATTAAATAAAGCTTACTAAGATTTGATATAAAATATTAAAATACCTCATTTATTTGCAGATGTAAATGAGCTTTTTTTTAAGTCATTTAATTATACCACCGTGGATATACAAATAAAATGATATACAATTAAAAGTTCATGTTTGGGTTTTGGTCATACAGTGTTTCAGCACCCGTCCCTCCACCAGTAATAAATATATACTCCATGTCCTTTATTCACAAATGATGCAAGTATTTCCCTATGTAAATTTTCAGGAAACTTCATTCTCTCAGACAATGAATGATCTGCTAGTTTCTGTCACTAAATTTCTATGTTACTTTTGTTTATAATTCTATATTAAACAAAATGACACACCAAACTTCATTTTACGTCTGGCTTATTTTGTGCAGCATAATGATTTTTGAAATATAAACATATGTTTGTGAATAGTAATAGTTTGCCCCTTTTGTTGATGAAAAAATGCCATTACTTTTACTCATTTACTATGTATTTATTTTCAGCTTAAGGCTATTATACAGTTGCTATGAAAACCTATGAGAATTCCTGTGAGGATATATATTATGTGTATTACATTTAATATACAAGTATCTACTTTTGATAGTTCTAGGTCATATGGTAAATCAGAGTTTAACTTCACCAGGAAACTGATCGTTTCTTATTTTCTTTTTCAAATTAGTTTAACCACTTTGCATTTAAATTGACATTGTTCCACATTCTCATGAACATTTGACAGAAGCTTTAAAAAATGGGTCGGAGAATAATTACAGCTGAAAAGACACTTGCCTTCACATAGGCAAAGTGGGTTCAATCTCAGCACCCTGTTTGGTCCCCTGAGCATTGCCAAGAGTGTTCTCTGGACTCAGAGTCAGGAAGATGCCCATTGTATGTGGGCTAGTATTTTTTAAAGAAAATTTATTTTTCTAAAAAAAAAGAATATGCAAATATGTCAGTGTATATATGTGGCAAAGATACATTCTTTTATCTGTGCTACATACAAGGAGTTTGACATATAAAAACGTATAAGAAACTAAACATGTCTGTGGGCATTTAAGAATTGAGCCAGTAATTACTAATAACAGGGAAAAATTGTCAGTATATTGCAAACTAGCTCCTTTGCCCAAATACGGACCATGAGAATATTTGTCAGTTTTGAAAACAAAAATTTGACTCATCCTACTACCGACTATGGTCTGCTCATCTGCTGTAGTATGTACAATCATAGGTTAAAATGAAATAAAAAACATGCTATGCATTTTTTAAATAAATCAGTGTCTTCATTGAATTAGACATATAAATCAGAACTCATCAGTGCTTGTCAAAATGGGGATATGAAAGTCAGAACTGTTAGGTAGCCCAGCTACCAATTACTTGCTTACTTGCAGCCTAAAAATAGGTTTTGTAAATTTTGTTTTGCCTTTACTTTAGTTCTTTTCTACATCTAAACTTCTTTAATTGTTGGATCGTCTACTCTAACCTCTTTTGAAGTTCACTCTTGATCTGCTAAACTTTGCATTTGGTAGACGAGATAATGAGATTGTTCCCATGGAGACATAGTCCAGATAAGCAATACTTAGTCTCACATTTTTTTGCATATTAACAGAAAAAAAGTCCTTCCAAAAAACAAATAAAAATATTCAAATATATGGCAAACTGGAAACTCTTAGTTCATATGTATAAGAATATGCTAATTTAGAAATAAGTTTAACCATTAAATTGTATACAATTATAAATATTGAATGTACATATGTAACAATTATATTCATTTTACACATTTTTCAAATAGTACACTAATAATATTGATATGTGTGTAATGCACATAACTAGATATTGAGTTCTGTTGGATTCTCTCCAAGTATCTCCATAAAAGGTGATAGTCAACAGTACTTATATTTAAATTCATCCCATCTGCTCTTAAGCTCCTAGAATGAACTGTGCAAATCATGGCAAGCATAAAACTAATCAAACAATGTGTGCGTGAACTGTACAATAAAAAACTAAGGGAAAAATGTACTCCAAATACCCTTAACAAAATAGACACTGTCACATAATAAACATACAAAGATCATATAAAGAAATTATCGAATATTTTCAAAATTATAAGATGTGTCAGTCAGAGTGTTACCTCACCTAGTTTGAGTGCATGTAGGAGCACTGAGTTTGTTCTGCAGTATAGCATTATACCCTAAGCACCACCAGCAAGCTCCAAACATGGAGCCTATAGCAATTCTGAGCACTGCCAGAAGTGATCCAAATATATAACCTCTCCACTGAAAGGAGACATGTCAAGAAAGATTTAATTTGAGGGGATCTTTTTACCTACTTTATTGAGAAATTCAGGGAGTTTAATAAAAACAATACATTTAATCATTATTAAATGTTTTATGTTGTTAAAGAAAATCAACCTTATATTTGCCCAACAGTACATTGACTTGTATTATATATATGTATATATTACTTTTATTATATTAATTATAAACTGAATTATTGAAAAATTAATGAGATAAAACAAAAGAAGAAAATTAACAAAGAATGTTAATATATTAATTACTATTATATTTGAACAACTCATTCTGATTATTCCTCCTCCAATGTTATTTTCTCAATTTTATGGTGCTTATAATTTCTACTGGTAAATATAAGAAAGTTGAGATATTTTCATTGCTCTGAATCACATTGAAACAAAATATCATGGGAATTAAAGTATATTTTACAGTTTTGAGGCCCTGCGTTTGATCCATAACATCTGAAAAACTAACACCAGCAAAATATAAAAAGGAATATAAAATTTCATGGATACAATTATCATGTTATTACGCATCTAAAAGTAAAAAGTTTCCTTAGAATTACCACTCTTTAAAACCAGAAGCAGTGGAAATCTCTCTGAAAGGTAAGATATACAGACCTCTGCTGAAGTAAACCAGTTTATAAAATGATCACGGATATTTATAAGATGATGGTGATAAGTATATGGGAGTAATGGACTGCTAAACTGTACAGTGGCTATCCAGGAATGACTGAAAACTAAAGAGAGTGTTCCAGAAGCTATCATTTGAGAATTATTCCAAAAGTAATGCATATATTTTTAATATTGTAGATGAATAATATGTTTAATAAATATAGACGTGAAATTGCTTAATTCAATAAATATCTATTAAGGTTTCTTTAGAGACATCCCAAACGGAGACCAGGGTGTAACTGAAGATATAAGGAGGAGTGAGAGGTGTAAGGATTCTGGAAACGTAAGTTACTAACATTGTTATATTTAGAAAATCAATGAATTATCTGCAATAGCTTCTGTTTTCTCTCAACTGAGAGTTACATTTGTTTTAATTATGATAAAATTCAAATGGGATCATTATTTAAAAATGCTACGTAAATGACAATGTTATGATTATCATCTTTATTACTTAAAGATTCCCAAAGAATTGGGGCGGAGCGATGGTCCAGCAGGTAGGGCATTTGCCTTGCACGCGGCCAGCCCATGCCATCCCAGTTCGATTTCTGGTTTCCCATTTGGTCCCCCAAGCAACTGCCAGGAGTGATTCCTAAGTGCAGAGCCAGGAGAAACCCCTGAGCATCACCGGGTGTGATCCAAAAAATGCAAAAAAATAAAAATAAAAGATTTCCAAAGAATTAAAGTCTTAAAGCTTAGGACTGTCAGTATTTTAAGACAGACATTGAATTGTCAATCAAATTCAATGTTGCCACCAAAAGAAAGACATTAATAAGAATATAGGCACAGTGACAGAGAAGCCAACATATGGCAAACAAAAAGTTATTATGCTTTCTATCTGTCGCTTGCACCCAGCACCCACCTTTGAGCTATAATAACTTTTTCTATACAGCACCTGACTGTGAAAAGTAATCTTTTCCGAATTTTAAGAGGTTGTATCTGTCCATCATGACAATTTCATGGGCAGAAATAGAATGCAAAGGAAACAGAATAGAAATAATAGTTAGATTTCTCATCTTTGAACTGTATTAGTAGATGACTCAGTTTCTTCAGCTTTAAAATACCCTAGTTAAAATATTTTCCTTAGTTCTATATCTGGTGACAGATACATATCACTCAAGTAAATTTTCCTGAATACACTTTGGCATAGGGTGTAGCATTTGCTTCCATAAAAATATTTTTGTTATTCAGTACATACTAATGTGTTACACCTTATATTTCATTATCAACCAGAAATATCAATGCTTTGAATGCATTTAAGGTGTAGCAGATTGCGTTGAGAAAGAGAGAAGTACTTTAAAATGTAGAATAGAAAATGGGTGTCATCATTTCAAATACCTCAGTCCATTTTTATCATCTAATTTATAAGAAGACGAAACAAGAAAAAAAAGACTCTGAGAAGGTAAGAGTGCGATTCTGTCAACTAATTTCTTAACAGCAGAGTTTCAGAGGATGAGGGCTATTAGTATGAAAGGAATATAGCAAAAGAAGATAACTGAGCTACTTTAATGACAAATGACATCCAAAGAGATGATTCTATTTGACCTATTTTAAATATATAAAATGGATAAAAAGGGTCAGCATCAAAGTTCTGTTTCTAAACACCATTATAATATGTGGCATTTAGAGGCTGTTCTTTGAAATTGACCCTTACATAGTGTTTTTACAAAGTGTAATAGAGGAAAGAGGACCACTTGATAAAATCAGAGAGATAGCAAATTGAAAACAGATTAGAGGCCCCTTTTTTTAATATAAGGAAGCATAATGAACATGAAAAATTTCAGTAAAATTTTAAGGGAGATAGAAAGGTCTAGAGATAAAAAAGGAAGTGTAAGGGAATATAGGTGAAATATGAGATGAAAGAAACTTAAATATTTAAATTTAAACAAATGAACACTATGGTGCCCAGAATGATAGCACAGTGGGTAGGGCATTTTGCCTTGCACACGACCAACCTGGGTTCAATCCCTGGCATCCCATATGGTCCCCTGATTACTGTCAGGAGTAATTCCTGAGTGCAGAGCCAGAAATAACTCCTGAGCATTGTCGGATGTGACCCAAAAAAAAAAAATATGAGCACTATGTATATAAATGTGCTTAGGTTATGTCAATTGCTAGAACTCTCCATATATATATATATATATAATATCACATATGTTTGACATTCATGTGAGTTTGTATGTGTACAATCTTATATACAAAATAATATCAACCATTTGAGCATGAATTTATTTAACTAGTTTAGGACAAGTTTTTAACTTGTCTTTTTTAACAAGACTTTAACAAAGGCAGTCTATGAAGCATACCTTTATCAGATTTAGGAAGGTTTCTGAACAATATTTCTCAATCTTTAATGAAGATGAGGATGTATAATTTGACATATTTTCCTATATTTAGGGATAGAAGGTAACAAGCACATATATCTGACTCTTTAGCATAACAAAATATTTTACATATTTTGGAACTAATTTATTACAATTTTTACTAATCCTGACTTTTATATCTTCCTCTTCATAAACTGAACCCAATTATCAAAGGTTGAAAAAGATACACATGACAACCCTTTAATGTATTATCTGTAATCCATAGTCTGGAGGGAAGGAAAAGAGAAAGAGAGAGAAAGGGAAAGAAATAAAGAACCTGCCATGGAGCTGGGCTGGGGGAGGAGGGAGGGAACTGGGGACGTTGGTGGTGGGAGATGGGCACTGGTGGCGGGATGGGTGCTGGAACACTGTATGACCAAAAACCCAAATATGAACTTTTAATTGTATATCTTTGTAATTGTAAAAATAAAAAATTAAAAAATAAAAAATTTTAAAAAAAATTATCAAAGGTTGAGACTCTTACCTTAAAAAAAACACATTAAACCCCAAAAGGAACATTTTTGTAATTGTCAAAAAATAAATAAATAAAAAATAATAAAATCTCTATCCCAGGGTTTGGAAAATAACACATTTTCTTATGTTAGAACAGCTACAATTATGAGTTCATTTCTAAATGAAGTGAGTAACATAACTGTTTGGGAAAGTTGAAATCAAGAAATTGAAATGTTAGGCTTTCCATGTTTAATTAATAAGATACCATATTTATATTTAAAAACAAATTTCTATTTGTAATTGGAAAAAGAGAATCATTAGTTTCCTGCCATCTTTATAATGTTCTTGATTTACAAAACTTCATTTTGTTTTATTTCAGCCCAGTGTGAATGCTTAGCCAATTCTTTTTTTATTCCTTGAAGTATTACTGGTACTATGATTTTTTTTTATTTTGCAGAAGCAAACTATCAGACTCTTTTATTGCTGTTAAAATATAAATGCTTATTTCTATTAACAAGTACTTATTTTTATATAATTTTGATTTCGGCATTTTGATTTGTAGACACACATTTCTTACAGCAGTAATGTTTGGTCAGGTATCCTGTCTTATGAATGTATCACGAGGAACCATAAATATTCCCCCTGAAGTACCATTGTGTATATGCTACTACATTTTTCCTGGCTTCTGCTTCAAGATCTAACATGACCACTTTCAATTTCAGATATGATGGCATATATATTATATTAATATATTATATATTATATAATATATATTTTCATATTTATGTATATATAGTATATATAATAAATATATAATAAATATATCATATTATATTATATGTTATATATTTTATATATAAATATATACAAATATATTTATGTATTGCATATAAATATATATAACCCATTCAATTATCATTCTTTTCTATCTATCTGTGTGTGCATAAAAATATTTTAGCTGTTTCTCTTTAACAATTTGTTTTTGCCTGAAAATACATATTACATATTAACACAACAAATTTGATATAATTAAATTTATTGTTTTCTAACAAAAATTTTATTCAAGACTGTAAACATACCTTAAAAATTTTTCCAAAGATTTTTGTCTAAATAATACTATATATAAATGACTGGACAAGCTATTTTTATCATACAAGCAAATTTGCAAAATAAACTTATTTGAAATATATGTTTTCAAACTCTTTAATAATTTCACTAGAATTTATTTGTTTAAATAAACACTAAAAACTCCTTTTCTGCTTTTGTTTTTTACATAATTGTTTATGAAATTTCTCTCCCCTTGTTTTATTCTTTGCCAAAACACTTTTGGTTAGCTATGTTAAAAGGTGGTTTGGTATGGTCATTTGTAAATTGATTCTAGGAGTAGAATCTGAGTTGGGAGAATTGTACCCAGCAACCCAAGACTCATGAATGACTGAGGTTAAAATTTTTCAAATAAGATTGATTCATTTCAGATCATATATGCTAATATTTTATGGCATAGGGTTTGTTTTATAATTTTTTTCTAAAAAGTATTTTGAGTGAATTCTAGAATTAAAGAAGATTAAGGAAGATTAAAACCAAGATCTTATATGTTTTGAAAGAAGTTTCTTATAAGCAATTTATTAGCCTAGCATTCGCTAGACAGACACTACTACTAAGAAATAAAAGCAAAACCTGACTAGTATATGTTTTCAGAAGATTCAGCTGAACTTATCTTTCAGTTCCAAATGAAATATTAATATTCTAGTCAATAAAACTTAAATGAATCTTTGCTCACAGCAGCCTTATCCTAAGTTGATTCATTTCATCGTTCATTCTCTTTTGTTTCTATCCATTATTCACCATTGTTACTCTCATTTCTCACAGAAAATTTAGCAATTTTGAAGGAACACCTTGATATCTCTTTTAAAGCATTTGAGTATGTGCAAAGTGGTCACTAAACAACTGGCGAACATATTCCTCTGAAGGTTGAGTTAAAAGCTATCATAAAATGAGGCCCAAGGCTAAATGAATACATACCTTTTTCAATAAAAATCTACCTGACTACTGACTCCTAGTAATACTAAAGTGTGAAAACAGATTGGAAAAGAGTTATAAAGACAAAAATGAAAGTCAATACGAGATAGTAATTATAGGACTCAAATGTCATATTTTATGTTGTAATTAATCAAGCAGTAAAATGAACACCCTGGAACACCATTTTAAGTGTTTGAAGTGTCATTACTCATTGGTGTTAAAATTTTTACCATCTTACCTCTTTTTCATTCTTGTGAATACTTGTGAATACATTCTTATTGTGCTCCATTAAGGATACAGCTTATTTTTTTTTTGCATGTGCTGATTTTAAACCAGGCAAATGAACTGGAAGTATTTGGTTTATGAAACTGTAAGCTACAATCTATTCCATGTGGCATTTGTAGTAATAAAAAAGTTCAAAAAATTAACACCCTTAAACAATACTCTAAAACATCACTAAACTTATGTATGAAACAAATATTTGACTTGTCAACTTTACTAGGTGCTGCTAGAAATTAATGAATTTAAAAAAAAAAAAAAACAAACGGAATGGAAAAACAAGACATGAATGTGAAAAGAAGATAGAGAGGAAAAGGTGAGAATGACAGTTTCATTTATTTAAACTCAGAAAGATGAAGGTTATTCCTTATGCCACTGAAAGTGAATATTTAAAATGTATTTCTCTGATTGGAATGTTGTCTGGTTCAACTCCTAGACATAGTATGGTGGGTTCTCAGTAAAGTATGGCAGGTTCTCTTATATACACCACTATTCACCGCACCATTCAGTAAAATAGCTAAGATTTAAAATTAACATACCACGTTCAACAAAAATAAGTGGATCATGAAAATGTGGTATATATATACACACATGGAATATAATACGACTTTAAAAATGATGAAATCATGAATTCATGTGATTTGCTATAACATGAATGGGACTGTAAGAAATCATGTTAAATGAGTTAAACCACAAGGAACACACTGAGGATGATATCACTTATATTTGACATTTAGAGTTACTGGATGAAAGTAATGCAATGGTATAAATTGTGTGTGTGTGTGTGTGTGTGTGTGTGTGTGTGTGCGTGCAGGGGTGTGGGGATTTGTTTGTATCACCCTTGGCCTCAAGTACAAGGAGGAAAAGAAAATAAATAAAATGATAGAAGAGGAGAAAAGAGAGATGAGAAGCAACAAGGGCATGGGTCAAGGGGATTCAGTACGTTAGTTGTGTCAAGGAAAGCTAGAACTAAATACCCTAATCAGCTGAAAACATAGAACTCACGAGACTCAACCTGTAGTGACAAAATTTAATAGATGCCTGTCAAGATGGCAGTATGGGGCTGAGGGTGTGGGATAGGAAAGGGACCTGAGAACACTGATGGAGGGATGTAGAATCTGGTGGTGCCATCAGTGATGGAACATTGCATGTCAAAACCCAATGATGGGCAGGAATAATAGCACAGGGGGAGAGCCTTTGTCTTGCAAGCCGCTGCCATGGGTTGGATCCCTAGCATCCCATATGGTCCCCTGAGCACTGCCAAGAATAATTCTTGAGTGAAAAGTCAGGAGAAGCCCATGGCATTGCTGGTGTAACCCATAAAGCAAATTAAAAATGATAAATAACTGTAATTCATGGTAATTTAACAAAAGAAAATTTTGGAGAAAAATATAAAAAATTAATATTGAAAAATGCATTTTCACTATAACTTTGGTAATATGTCCAATGATTCTTATAAAAATGTGCTGGCAATGGAAAGTGTGATAAATCAGTGGTTAATCAATAACAGTTTTTTTAAAAAAATAACCTAATTTAGAATTTGTCTATGTTTCCAAATTCTCTTTATATTGTCAAAAACGGATCTGACTCCACCAGTCAAGGTACCAAACAAATAACCACTTGAGGATTCAGAGATGAGAATTAAATTAAGTTTGGGGACTTGCCCTTTCTTAGCAACTTTAAAATGTGCCTAATATCTCATAATTTTCTTAACTTTTTAATTTTTAAAAATGTATTTAAACATCATGATTTACAAAGTTGTTCACAGTACAGTTGTCTCAGGTATTCAATGTTCAACATCAGTCCCACTACTAATGTACCCTTACCACCAGCAAACCCTGTTTCCCACCCACCCCAAGCCTGCTCCCTTAGCAGGCACTAATTAATCAACATTACATTGTGCCTTACAGAATATATCTCATAATGGCATTGCTAGAGTTATGACCTTTTTACTGAACTGTTACATATGGATTATATCATCTGAGTTATTGCATTCACTTATTGAACTTACTGAACTTAGTGGGTTTCTACTCAATTTTATTTTACTTTAAACACCATGATTTACGAAGTACAGCTTATCAAAATACAGTTGTTAGAAACATCCATCATTCAACACCAATCCCAAACTCAGTGTGCTTCCACCACCAAACCCTCATCCCCCCATCCCCTCCCCTTGCTTCCCTAACTAGCACTAATTATATTGACCATTAAAGTCCATATATGAGAATGGTATTGATAAAGTCATGACTCTTTTTCTGGGTTGTTATGTGCGAATCTGGCCAATTTCTGTTCTTGCATTCAAGCTCTGAATTTAAAAAATGTAGTGAGTTTCTACTAGTCAACCCCAAACCCTCCACCAGAGTAACACAGACAACACTCATTTCAAATTCTTCTCAACCTCTGTTTGAGCCTGTCCTATGCACACACTGAATAATCTATTCTATATATTGCTTGTTGGAGCTAGATCTGTAAATACAGACAATGAATATATTCTTAGACAAAAATTAATAAAGATTATCAAATCTCAAATGGATCCATTGTGCCATTTGGGCTCATCATATAAAAATTATCGACATACTCTCAAGACCAGACATTGTGACCACATACCTGTGATTGCATGCCCCATTCTTTTTCTTTTTAAATTAAACATTTTATTATACCACCGTGAGATATACAATTACAACGTTGTTCATGTTTGGAGGTTTCACGGTCACATAGTGTTCCAGCACCCTGCCCCCCACCAGTGCCCATTTCCCACCACCATGTCCCAAATTCCCTCCCCCGTCCCATAGCCTGCCTAAATGGCAGGTTCTTTATCTCTTTTCTCTCTCTCCCCTCTCTCTTTTCCTTCTCTTACACATTGTGGGTTGCACTACATAAACTTAGAAGCCATCACGTGCATTTTTTGGCCTGTATTTAATGCTCAGTTCTATGTTGGTATCAGCCCTTTCGACATTTATTCACACGTTCCCTTCTCTGTCTTACCTAACCTCTGACTCCCTCATGTTTGCGATGATTTCCACTTTTGGTAAGACCACCTGATATATTTATCTCATGCAAATAAATGCAGCCATTCTATATCTCTCTCTCTTTCTTCTCACTAATTTCACTCAACATGATCCTTTCCATGTCCATCCATTTATAGGCAAATTTCATGACTTCATTTTTCCTAACAGCTGCATAGTATTCCATTGTGTAGGTGTACCACAGTTTCTTTATCCAGTCATAAGTTCTAGGGCATACTGGTTGTTTCCAGGTTCTGGTATGCCCCATTCTTAATTCTATAAAATGTGATGGTGTTCCTGTTACATTGGTATACAAAGCTTTGAGATACCATGCAACCACTTTGTGGCTGTGTGCCACAGAAAGAGCTGATACTGACTGTGCCCTGTGTCTGTGGCTCTGGATTATGGCTGACAGTGCAGGAAGCAGTTCATGAGCAAGCCTACCGGGTCTTCTGGAGGGGACAGAGGTGGGAGGAGCCCTGACTCCATCTCTGCAGCTAATTCAACTTAAGCAAATTAACTACACTTGATCTTTGTTCAAAATCATTGAAGTTATAGACACTGAAGCAGCCTGGTTTGAACATTCCATCAGACTTCCACAGAGGGTCCATAGAAAGATGGTATTTAAGTAGATTCATTGAGCTCACAATTTTGACCACTTTTTAGCAGGAAGTAGCCAGATGATCTAGTCCCTATTCGCCACTGCAATTGGAGACCCTTGTATAAAAGGAATGCTAGGAATAAAAGGGAAATATGCAGGGAATGGTAGGAATATAGAACTAGAGAAAGGGGAATCATGAACATGGAATGTCACAAGGTGGTCTTCGTGAGTCTGATAAATTTGAGGATCTAACTCTGACAGAAAATGTAGAGAAAAATCAATTCAGCAGCCTCTCAGTTTTAATGGTCCACATTCATGAAACCTAACAACAGCAACAAAATGCTTAAAGTGGACCCACTTCACATTTTTTAGAATGGTGTAAAAGAGAAAAGGCTATTGTTTTTATCTGGAATCCTTCTTTGGAAGTCTGTTCCCATAATCTGGGAGTTTTCTTGCATTGTTTTTTCCATCCTCTCCATTCCATTAAATAAAGACTTCTGAATTCAGTCACTTGATCTCCAGTCCGTTGCTTTCACTAATATCCTCTTAAGAACAAGAACAGGAGGGTATGCACTAGCTACAATGTTCCCATTAACATCCATACTGTATTTTCAGATTTAGAATCTAATACAGCTACTGTGTTATAAATATCATATAGCTTTACAATCTCTGCTGCTATGCTAATTAACACATTTCTGTCTAGATAAAGAGATGGTGCCGTGATTGAATACAAATCTATGATTCACATTTTAACTTCTGCTAATGTAAGATGAGATTCATGAGTAATAAGGAAAACTGGGTGAAAGTTTTAGTATCTCTGTAGTTACAGCGTGTTCTTCAATCGTTAAACTTTCAGTCACATAATTTACAAAAAACTTTCATGAAATTTTAATTTATCATAAATGTTTAAACCTAATTTTACTTTAAGAGAAATTAAATCACTAAAGGTTTAATTAGACTCATTATCAATATTTTATTGTGATGCCATGGCAATTTATAAGAGAGATCATCCCAAATCATTATTTCCTCTTTTTTTTAATTTACAACTAAAAATATTTTCTTTTTTATTGTATAAGTTTTCAAAATGTACATTTATACTCTGGTCATAGATACCATTGAGTAACATTAATTTGAGATGGAAAGAAGTATTTCATAGGAAAATTCAAGATAGTATTTGTTGCCTCTGATGTAAACAGGAAACAAAGCAAACAGTTATAAAGTTTAAATCCTTTCCTAAAAATTATTTTCAGCTTATAGTTAAATACCTGTCATTAAATACCAAATGATGGCACTGGCTATATCTAAAAATAATTAATATTTCAAAGACGTGGAAATTTACTGCAATCTTATTTCAACCCCTTTATAATACATCAGTATCTTATTATATAGTCTCTTATAGGGACCACATGAGCAGTTGTTATTGGGAAAAATCATATAAATTAAAAAAGATGAATTCCACCCCAAATCAAAGTGGTTTTAATTCTTGCAAAATACAATGACTGTCTAACAATTTGTAAATAGATATTGATGTGTTTTGTTCTTTCTTATTCTCTTGAAATATTTATTGGGGTGAGATATATCTCAAAAGTAAATCATTCAAATTGTATGTATTATTCCATGGATTTATCCCCATAACACAAGTGATGAGTTTAGTATTTAGCAACTGATAAACGTTAAAGTGATAAATTGAATTATTTTCCACTAGTACTCATTTGCCTTGAACTGTGTTATACATTCACATTCCTGTCATGGTGTCTAGGAATTAGAGAAAACCGTCATCACTGTTCTCTTAGGATTTACTTTATTCTTTTCATATTGTGATGCCATAACTCTGCTTCTCTGGTGGAAAGCTTAGGAATTGTCAGTGTGAGGAGAGAAAAACAGCAAGGGAGACAATCATCTCCACATTTAAAAAAAATAAAAAACTTCTTACTTCTGATATATATATATATATATATATATATATATATAGCTGCTGTCTTTTCTGAGCTACTCTGTCACTTTCTAGAGAGAAGCATATTAAAAGACCCTCTTTCCCACTAGGGACAGCTCTTTAATTTGTAATTTCTTTATAGAATTTTTCTGTGTCTGGCAAAACTATTATCTGAAATTTTTAAAGATGTAATTATTTTCCCTTTCCTTGGCCATACATCTGATAAAGCAGGAGTGAAAGAATGCATCTGATTTGTCTTCTTGCTGGATGAATTTCTCAGATGCCATGACTTAGCCCACTGTTACCCATTACAGTTGCTGACAACAAAAACTTGGAACTTCCCACCAACTGTGGGAAAAAACTAGTCCTACCTTCATAGCAATCTTTTCCATCACATGCCCTCAAGCACCTCTCTCTCACCTTATGTTTGCTTGTTTGGGGCAATAAGCACCTGTTCTTGGGGCTACTCCTGAATTTTGCATTCCAGCTCCTGTCATTATTTATGAAACTCTGATGTCAGGGGACCAAACCCGACCATCAGCATCTTCTTTGAAACATCTATCCAGACCTTTCTTTTCAATTTGATTTAATTGATTCAATGTGATAATATTCACTTTCCTGCAAGAATTATTCAGAATTCCTTCTATTAATGGTCCATCCTTTGATACTGATAACTGTCTTAGATGCATTTCAATGCAAATGAAAAGTGTGCAAGATCATAAACTCAACCTGTGATCCTGCCCTAAAGTCAGTTTGACAATGTACAAAGATTTCTTACAAGTCTGTGCATGTGTATATGTGTGTGTGTGTATTTTCAGATACTGAGGACTAAACACAAGGTGTTAGATAAAAAAAGACAGTTCTCTACTCTTGATCTAGAACCCCAGCTTTGTGTAAGGAAAAAACTAAGTTAAAAAAAAGCGTTGAAACAGGGATTTGAAATAGTTGAACATGTAGTAAAATCAGTATTCTATTTTCTCTATGTGATTATACCTTCTTTACACTGGGGTTTTGAATAAAGAATTATTGCATGAATAGACAGAAAATTCCAGCAGCAAATCCAAGAAAGAGAATTCTTGCCATAGAAAGACAGGAATTTATATTTTTGTTTGCTGTATTCAACCATCTTGTAATGTAAAATATTCTACTGTCATTAATCCACATATGCATTTGTTACTTATTGCTTACAAGATGTTAAAGCATAAAATCCTAGTGTCATTTTATAAATGAGAAAATGGGCATGAAATTTTCCTACAAATGGATGGACATGGAGATTATCATGCTTAGTAAAATCAGTCAGAAGGAAAAGGAGAGATATAAAATGACTGCATTTATCTGTGGGACATAAACATATACCAGTGTACTATTAATTGTTTAAAATGATAATACCAGACTAGAACTGAGCTTTGAATGTCGGCACATGGATATGCATGGTAACATTTAAATGTACATATGGCAAGCCACAATGTTTAAGAGATGGGACAGAGGCAAGGCAGAGAAAGAGAGAGGAGGAGAAGAAGAGGAAGAAAAGAAGAGGAAGAAGGGAGAAGAAGAGAAGAAAAGAAGAAATATAATATCCTATTGTTTCAAATGCAATGGTTATTCCAGGTAAGATATGAGACAGCAATCAGTTTGGTCTCTCTTAATTGATTAACAGACTGTATTATCCAAGATGTATATAGTCCATTACACAGAAGTATTAAAAATGCTCTGTGGGTTGGGGAGAGAGAGAGACAGAGAGACAGGAGACAGAGAGAGAGAGAGAGAGGGAGAAGAGAGAGAGAGTACAGGAACTAAAACACTTGCTTTCCATTCATCTAATCCCAATTCTTCCCTGGCACCACATATTGTTTCCTAAGTACCACCAGGAGTAACCCTTAAGTGGAGATGTAGGAGTCAGTCTACCAGATATGGCTCAAAGCTCTATAAACACCTGAAATTATTTTAAAAAGAAAAAAAGAAATAGTGCCTTGGTCTACTCCCCTCTTCTAATTGAAATGCTTTACAGCTTTTGTACAATAAAAATGCAAGATCATAATTTAACTTTAATACCTTCTTAAACACATATTTCATTTGCCTTATTCTTCATTTGACATGCTCAGTATTTCAATGAGATTTTTAAAATAAGTTTATGCTATTCATCTACATTTTAAATATAATATTGGTTTATAGCCTCCACTTGTCAGCTAAAATCAGGAAAAACTATCTTGATGAGTTCACATTAAATTTAAGCATATAGGATCTGGAGAAATAGTATAAAAGGTAAGGTACTTGCCTTGTAAACAGATAATCTCTTTCACCCCTTATGATTTCAGTCTTTTTAAAATCCCGGCCCAGGTATGCTGATCCAGAGACTCACAGACATGGGGGCAGAGCTGCTACTGGCTCTCCCTGTGCCCAACCGCTCATGAAGCGCTGGGAGGGAAGGTGGGTTCTAGCCCTGGCCTGCGACCCCAGTGGAGCCTAGCAACAAATCAGACGACCCCCCACTCCATGAGGGCCTCCATTTTCACATCCAGACTACCCCTCGTCAGAACTCTACCCAGCAGACCAACCTATCACAGCCCGGCTCAGCGAGATCCACCCCTGCAGCAGTTATTTTTTAAATCCAGCCCAGGTATGCTGATCCAGAGACTCACAGACATGGGGGCAGAGCTGCTACTGGCTCTTCCCTGTGCCCAGATGCTCACGAGGTGCCCCGGAGGGATGGCGGGTTCTAGCCCTGGCCCACCACGCCAGCAGAGCCTCGCAACAAGCCAGACGACCCCACACTCCATGAAGGCCTCCATTTTCCACATTTGGACTTCCCCCTCGTCAGAAATCCACTCAGCAGACCAGCCTACCAATAACAATTATAGACTTCATTCCCATGATGTGATGGAATGGTTTTAGGCTCTTTATGTTCCTGGAGCAATCAGGTGCCTTTGGGCTCTACTTGCATGAGACAGGACATATGGAGATGTTACTGGTGCCCATTTGAGCAAATCATGATGAACGGGAAGACAGTGATACAGTGATGATTTCATGAGCACCACCAGAAGTGATCACAACAGGCAGTTTTGGAGTTAATCCTAAATTCCATTTGGTTGACCCCAAAATTAAATACTAAAATGTATCAATGTTTTTAAACATACATAATTTTGAAATATTAATAGAAAACATTTGTAAAATTAATAGAAAAAATTAAAAATATGTTCATGAGTCTTTAAATCAACATTGAGCCAGATAATTTTCACAGTGATAAATAAATTGGGACAGAAATTATCTAGAAATTGGAGATACAAAAGCCATGTGCACCATTTGTTACAGAATACATGCTTGGAAATTTTAGTGAAGGCATATTAATGAGTTCTTTTGAGAAAAGTTATAGGAAGCATTTTTAGTCTAACAGGCAGCAATGAAAAACAAAAGAGTTCTAAATTAATTTGCCTTTATAGTGTTCCTGTATAATGTGCCTTTAGATGAAAATAAATTTTCAACTTGTTTAATATTTTTCAGAATAAGAAGAGCTAATATCATAAATTTTTTTTTTTTTGCTTTTGGGTCACCCGCAAGCTCAGGGGTTACTCCGGCTTTTGCTCAGGAATTTCGGCGGTGCTCGGGGGACCATATGGGATGCCGGGGATCGACCGGGCCGGCACGGCTGGCCCGGCAGGCAACGCCGCGCTGGGCTCGTCCGCCCCAATATCATAAAATTTTAAATGTACAATGATCTATAAAGCCAATAATTATATTGGATCAATCAGCAAGAGAAAAGAACAGGCATCAGATCTGAAACAAGTGCAATGCTATATCTCAATTTGAATGGAGGGTTTACATCACATCCGGCTGTTCTCAGAGGTTGATTCAGTTCTGTGCTCAGGGGATCATTCCTATGAGTGCTTAAACAGTAATGATTGAACTGTACTCAGCCACCTGCAAGGCAAATAAGTACCTTATTCTCTCTACTATCACCCTATCCCAATTTGTCATCATTACTAAAAACAGTAGAGGGGAATTTCATAAAAAAAATATGACCCTGTCTATAGATTACAATGATCTTTCCCAACTTGGAATATTTGTCACTGAAGGTGTCTATAATGTACAGAAACAACTAGATTTGTACTCACCAAAAATTCTATAAATGGATTAGAAAATAAGAAAGTCTAGTAAAAAATTTATTTCATTAGTGCTTTTTGACCCCAATTTTTTTTTTTGCTAAAGTTCCCATTCAAAAAAGCATGATTTCATATTCTTAAATTCTGGTTGGGCTTCATCAATATATTACTTAACAAATTGAAAAAAATTCACAACTTAGTTGATGATTAATTAGTACCAATAAAACAGATTTAAGTTATTTTTTCAATCTTGAGTGACAAATATAATCAATAAATTCTAAATATTAGTACTGTGGAAACTCAAGCTACAATACTCAACTGGAATTGATTCCCTCCTGTTGTGGTGCTTGGAATGACAGCTTATATCTCTCCTCGTACATTACCTTCACCAAAGAAACCAGAGGGTTTTGTTCTTATGACCCCTTCAAACAGAAATAATGAAAGCATCATCTTTTCAGATGAACTTCCTATTTTTTTACAAAAATCTCTGTAAAATCTTTCAGGGGCCTATACTATGGATTTAAGCCCCACATCAACAAAGCTTTTTATTTAAATAGTCCCTGTGGGGAAAGTGCATTAGTGTCTGTGATCTGTTAATTATAAATAGGCAGACTACTAATGCCTCCTGTAAGACTTCCAAGACATCCTGTGAAAATTAATCACAATGGAGTTTTTAAAGTTTTGTTTCTCTCCGATGGTTAATTAAAGTTCCAGTGACTCTAATAAAACTGTACTACAGTGCATCAATTTATAGAACTTAAAATTCCAGAAAGTCAAAGAGTCAGAATATTTGACCAAATGTCATGATTTGTTTAGAAAATTACTCCAATGTGGGGCCAGAGCGATAGTCCAGCAGGTAAGGCATTTGCCTTGCACACGGCTGGCCCATGCCAGGCCGGGTTCGATCCCTGGCATCCCATATGGTCCCCCGAGTACTGCCAGTAGTAATTCCTGAGTGCAGAGCCAGGAATAACCCCTGAGCATTTTTGGGTGTGACCCAAAAAAGCAAAAAAAAAGAAAATTACTCCAACGTGATCTATATTATGTTATTCAGTCTCTATTTGATAAAGCACCAAGTGTCTTTCATGTTTTATTTTTCCAATGAGAGTGCGTAACATCTACCCAGCCCTATTTCTTGTTGCAAGATCATGATATAAGTGGGGTAACTATATTTAGCCTATTCTGTAGAATAAAATTATTTGGTCTATAAAAGTATTTGTCTATAAAAGTGTTTGGTCTATAGAGATCGTAACAAATTCTAATAATTCTACAATGATCATTCCATCATTTGCATTTTTCATTTATGTAAATAAATACTAAGATGTAATCTCCAGAAGCTGTTTTGTTTCCCAACTGTTTTCATGGTTCAGAAGTTCAATCAGTGCATGTAAAAATGAGGAAAATGATGTAAAAGGAAGAGGCCTCATGGAAATGTGATCCACCGCACCAGCTTACCTCTTCACTCCACTTGCAGTCTGTTCTGATGCTCCTTACGTTTTATTCTCATGAGTAGAAACACATAGTAGAAGGGATGTTGTTTGTGTACAATGCTGTTAATGACCAAAGCTTTGTTGATGGACTATTTCGAAAGTGAGCACACAGTCAATGAATCTTTTGCATAAAAAATGCACTTGAATTTTAACCTATTCCCTCTACTGCTTCATTGAGATTGGAAAGTGGAATATAGGGTGAAATAAATTTGCCTCATGATGATTGATGTTCTAGTACTCAAGCCTCTACTCTTTCTTCTAGGACAGAGAATAACCTGATTTCTGTATAGTTTCTTGGATACTAAACTAGTCAGATAATTACTTGTTACTTGCTGTAATCAAACAGGTGTAGTATTAAATTCATGGAGTCAAAGCTCTGCAGCCTAACATGTTTTGTTCTATCTTACAGAAAAGCTCTGACTTTACCTTTTGTGAATTGGGCAAATCATTTTTTCCATTGTCCCACAGCAAGCAACTCTAACAAGTTTATAAAGAATTTTAAAGTCAATCTACCTGGAATAAATAAGCACTTTTTAGACAATGAATTGCAAATTTTATGCTACTTTAACATGCAACCCAAAACATTAAAGATTAAGACTTAATCAAATATTATTAATTTAATTACTGGAAGGAAGTGTCACATTATATTCTTTTGTATTTTTAATAAGTAAAAAATAACAGCAATGATTGCAAGAAGCAAAAGAATGGACAATATGAGATTTTCTCCATAGTTTTTAAGCTTTTAGTTTCAAAAAAACTAATTTTTGTAAAGCATGCAGACAAAAAGACTGAAAAGTTTACTGGTTCAATAAAAGAAATAGTCTATGTTTTTATTTTAACTTCAAAGATAGGTTGACAAAACTCAAGTTAATAGATAAGTTATTCATAATTGAATTAGAAAAGAGTCTAAAAATGTCCAAGGGCAAGGTATTTTTTCAAAAATTTGATATAAAACAGTACAGGGTTATTTAGACTTTAGTCTCAGTTGTGCTGTGGTAGAATCTTTTGAAGAAAAGTTATATTAAACCCGGAAAACATACTGTCATCAGTGGAGGCACATGGCTAAGCACTAGATCACTTGCTTTGCCTATGTGAGGTCCTGGTTGCAATTCCCAGTACTGCTTTAAAAAAATAGCTTTTGGGACAATCCATTCTGAAATTAACCAAGATGGGTTTCTGAGGCCTTATTTAGGTTTTCCGTTAGAATTTTCTTTACTTTTGAAGAATTTTTTCTCATTTTGGAGAACTGCACATTCATTCTTCTTAGAATTACTGTCTTTTGATTTCTCTGAAGTATCCTACTTCTCAGAATATTTATGCTTCCTCAATAAACTGTATCACTGTATCACTGTCTTCCCGTTCATCATCAATTTGCTCAAGCGGGCACCAGTAACATCTCCATATGTCCTGTCTCATGCTAGTAGAGCCCAAGGGCATCTGCTTGCTCCAGGAACATAAAGAGCCTCAATCCATTCTGGAATGAGGTCTATAATTGTTACTGGTATTTGGCATATCAAATACAACATGGGTAGCTCGCCAGGCTCTGCCGTGCAGGTCCTCAATAAACAACTTAAACTATTATACACTATGCTACAGTAGATAGAGCTCTTGCCTTCCACACACTTAGCCATGTTTGATTCTTGGCTTAACATATATATAGCCCCTTTCATCCTACCAAAAGTGATTACGGAGTGCAGAGCCCAGTTTAAGCCCTGAGTACTATGGGTATAGTCCATAAACCACTTAGTACAAAGATTTTCAAATTTTGACTGGCTACATTAATGTAGTCAGTTTCAGATATATATTAGATATATGTATTAATTCATTGATATTTTTCTTCTAATTGCCTAAATAAACTGTTTAAACTTTTGCAATCCATTTTGAATTTGTTTCTTTTCGTTATTGTTATAAGAAGTTTATACTTAGTTATTTAATTCTCAGAAGAATCAAATTAGAAAATATTTTTAAAACTTAAGAAATATAAGTAAAATAGTGACTGAAGGTATACTCTTCAAAAGTTACAGAGTTACAATGTGAAAACAGACATTTTGGATATAAGGTATATCATATAAACATAGGCTACTGGATATAAAAGTTATTATAATCTTAGGCCTAATGTATGTGATATCTAATATTTAGTAAATATCTGGTATATAAATTAGTACATGTTAAAATGTGGTATCATACATAGTTGATTGATAAAAGGTTAATTGAATTCACCTGCACTTTTCATATAGTCTATTATGAACATAAATTATGCTCTAATTAGGAATAAGACTATATATACATTTTAAATTATTTTGTAACTTTTTTTATACTCCACACATGGATGATTAGGCTTATAAATTATATCTCTAATGTGAAGAAAATTTAACTAGACTTTATTTTACTAAATTGACATATTTCCATATAATGTCATTATTTTACTAAATTGACATATTCCCATATCAATGTCATTTCTTATTACGGTAACAGAAACTTGCAATATCCTCTACTAAGAAAGTGAGGTTCACCAATCAGTCCTACGAAGATGGCATAATCATGTTTCTGAACACTTATTTGAATACAGAAAAAGAGCAACCAATACATCCTAAGAAACTCAAAATGAACTAATTTGAGAGTGAGGGCTATCAGCTTTCAGCATATACATGAAATAAGACAGAAAATAAGTCATCAAATATAAAGTACAAAAGACACTTTGAAGTTATAAATTAGAGATATTTTTACAAAATCTAGAAAGGAAAGTGACAGATGGGAGCAGGGGGTGGAGGAATGGTCAGGTATATGTTATTTGGATATTTTTTCTAGCCCTAGCTCCAGTCTTCCAACTTCATTCGCACAATTCTGCAGCAATTTACACTGGAATAAAGATCTCCCTCTTGAACATAAAAAGAATAAGAATAGAAACTACCTCATCTTTAGAATAAAGAATCCTAAATAATTTATAAGGGCTTTTCTGAAATATGAAAGAATCTGTGACATTGGTTCCTACCATAATTGTGGCTTGAACACACAGTTGAGTTTGAAAAATATGAATGGAAGCTGTCAAATGACCCAGGGATGCAGGAGGTGAAGGAAAAAAACAAAGTCTGCAAAAAGTTTAAGGCTAATTTCACCACAAGACCACATATTATGTAGTATCTGGAGATCATGTACTGTACAAGTTATGCAAGACTGTATTGAATCATTCTTATTCAGGTAGTATCATAATGACCCCACATTCTACCTTTAATAATTAAATGTTTTCATTTTAACAGAAAATTTATCTAGCCTAAAGATTTTTGCCTTGCTTTGATTCGTATTTTTCATCTGTAATTTGCATGACAGTTAATTTCCATTGACAGTGTTCAGTGACTTGTAATCATAGCAATGATAATGCAAACTGCAGGCAGTGATTCTAAGGCCTGGGATACTTATTTCCCTGTACTCATATCTCCGATCTCAGAACATTTGGGGGAAAATAGAAATAGCAGTTATGGAGCTACTCTCCAAAGAGTTGTTTTGTCAGTAAAAAAAAAAAAAACTTAATATGAATCAATTAAAAAGAAACTCCCTCTAAAATATTGTTAAATATGCACTTTTAGTTTGGGTTATATATAGAATATGTTATTAGCGGCAGTACATAAATATATTTTTAGAGGCTATATTAACAGTTCTTGCATTTTTTAGATACATTCCCAGCAGAACTAAGCATGGCTTTGGACCATGGTATTCTGGCTGGTGTTAGGGTCACTGAAATATAATAGCAGAACATTTTCAGTAAAGAAGATAATAACTTTCTTTCAGGGTCATGAAAGAACAATCTCAGTATATTATATGCAAATTTTAAAAAGTGTCATCCTTCCCGTTAAACTTATAGAACTTAAAAAAAGTTGTGCAGGACCAGAAAGAGTTAACACACAGAACCTGCATGTGGCCAACCTTGCTTTGGGCTTTGGCACAACATGGTTCCTCCAGCATCACAAGGCGGAGCCATAATAATGGAACAGAACCACTCATGGTAACCCTGGAGGTCCCTTGCACTGCTGTCGTGGCTCTGGAAACCCCCCCATTATGACAAGGCCAAGACCTCCTCTGCATCCTCAGGCTCTCACACGGAATGCCTGAGTGTGAATCACTGAGTCACACTCAGAATCACTGAGAGTCACTGAGTTTTATAACTTTCTCCTAGCTACAAAAAACCAAAAATTGCACTTCAATTTCATATAAAAAGAAAGGTAGGAAATTAAGTTGGTGGACATAGAATATATTCTACATTGCCAAAGGAAAGTGGCGTAGAGGAGAAAAATATTGCCAGATATTCATATTAGAAGGATGTTACCTTTCATTAACTATAAGTAATGTATATAGAGTAGATTAAATTCTTAAGTCAACAGAGCTTTATTTAAGGATAATGTGATACTAAAATAATTAACATGCATGAGGCCAGAGAGATAATTCAGTGGGCATGGTGCTTGCCTATCATGTGACCTACTCTGGTACTCCCTATAATCCCCTTAACCTCAGGGATCAGGAGTGCTCACTGAGCACAGAGTCAGGAGCAACTTCTGAGCAAATACAGTTGTGCCATCCCCAAAAAAATGATCAAAAGAAGAAATCATTAATGGGTAAAATATATAAATATATAACTATTCATATGGGAAAAACAGATTACTTTAGTCATGTTCAGATAAAGGTACAATATGTGTTGATATGACAAGTTGGATTAATCAAACCGTGAGAAAAGCTACTCCAACAGTTTTTATGAATGGTATAAGTAGTTTATATTCAGGAATGGTGGTGTAAAAGCAATAGAAGTTAAATTTGATCACTTTCTTAAGAAAATCTGAAGAATTTCTGATGGTTACTCACTGTGAAACATGGCAATATGTATGCTATATAGATGGATAAGTAGAACAGACTATGCAGAATATCACTATCACTATCTTCTCGTTAATCATCTATTTGCTAGAGCGGGCACCAGTAATATCTCCATATGTCCTGTCTCATGCTAGTAGAACCCAAAGGCATCCGCTTGCTCCAGGAACATAAGAGCCTCAAACAATTGTATTAGGTCACGGAATGACCTAATATAAATGTTACTGGTATTTGGCATATCAAATACTACACGAGCAGCTTGCCAGGCTTGCCGTGCTGGTGGCATACTGTTGTAGTCACCTCTGAATAAAGCATTTATTGATGATCCATGCGGCCACTACGGCCACGCTGAGCCAGGCTGTGATAGTCTGGTCTGCTGGGTGGAGTTGTGATGAGAGGGAAGTCCGGATGTGGAAAATGGCGGGCCCCATGGAGTAGGGGAGGGTGGTCTGGCTTGTTGTGAGGCCCAGCTGGGGTGGCAGCAGAATAATTAGAAATATTAGAAGTTGCTTTTTAGGTAAATGAAAATGTTAGCAGTGGTAACAATACAGCAAGGAAAATTAGTTAAGGACAGTGAAGTCTAAACACAGGGTTAAAGCTAGAGACATCCTGAATGATAGGTGGACAGGGAATCAGAGAATAGGACGTGAGGTGGGAGAGAAAATAACTGATGTGCTCATATACAGTAAGACATCCCAGAGAAAATACACTAGGAAAATCAAGGGAACATCCAGAAGATATGGTGGGAACTTAGTTAAAAATGTAGATAAAAATCATCATTGAGATAGCTGACACCACTGAGAATTGTTCATATAAAGAAGATTGGAAACAAAACAACTCTGAGGTATCATCTTACACCAGTGAATATGGCACATATCCTATGTATTGCAAGCCACAATGTGTAAGAGAAGAGAGAGATAACAGAGAGAGAGAGAGAGAGAGAGAGAGAGGAAGAGGAGAGGAGAGGGGGCAGAGGCAGGCTGGGGGGTGGGGAGATAATCATGGTACATTGGTGGTGGGAAATGGGCACTGGTAGAGGGATAGGTGCCGGAGCATTGTATGACTGAAACCAAACATGAACATCTTTTTAATTGAATATCTCATGGTTGTATAATAAAAAAATTAAAAATCTTTAAACAAACTTGTTGGTAGGTTTGTAGTGAATAAAGAACCCATGTCCAATGTTACTGTGAATGCCATTAAGTGCAGTCTCTAGAAAGAGAAGCATGCATACTATACACAAAATAGAAATAGAACTATCATATACCCAGATACTACTTATGGAAATCTGTTAAGATTAATTTTAAAGAATACAGGACTATCTATGCACATTACAGCCCTTAGTGCTGTGACAAAGATATGGAAACAAACTACATACCCAACTGGATAAATGTATCAAAAAGTTACAGTCTATGTGCACAATGAAATACTAAACAGCTTTAATAAATAGTAAAACTATGCAATTTGCAGAAACATAAATATGAGTAAAAGAATAAATAAAAGTTGAAAATTAAGTGATGATAATTCAAATTATATTTACACTGTTTTCTTTATTTTTAGATAATATTAACTATAATAGTCTGTAAGTAAAAAACTTTTATCCTTTATCACCTTTTAAGTGGGCCAAAGGGCAAAATATATTTAGATGATGATAAGATGTTGGGAACAGAAGCACAGTATTACATGCTTATAGACAAAAGTATTATATACCACCATGGTTTATATAAATGGCAAACAACACATTAGAATATTCACACTGTCATTTAGTTACGTCTCTGAAAGCATGTAGGAGTAACGTTTGCTCTTAGCAATGCCATTATCAATTGCAGTTTCTTCCAAAAATTCAAAAATTGTAATTTCAGGCTGAACAATGTGATTCCTACTGGGTGCTCAATCTGTACTGTCAGCTCATCAGCCCCTACACATGCAGGTTTCAGGTTCCTCATTTGAACAACTCTTTCTCTTTAAACAAAGGGCTGGACCATAGTTCTGCATGTTTGAGATGCTGACTTGCAGCACACGGTGCATATGGGCCACCAATACTGAATGAAGTACCTTCCCGCCTGCTCTCGACCTTGCCAAGAATGCTACGTGTGCGGGAATCAAGAAACCTGGGAGGCCATATGTTGTGGGTCAGAGTCTGACCAGACTTCCCTATCCAGCTGTCACTCTGAAAGTCACAACATCCTGTGCACACACATTGTCAATCTGCTTACAAGTCTCTCTTTTTTTTTTTTGCCAGAGTGGAACTTTGCTTGGAAGTGGTATCTTAGAGTAATTCTAAACAAATTTGCTTTTTGATTTCTGATATGGAATTGGGGAGTTATAAATACTATCGAACACTATCCTCTTGATTTATTTCAATTAACTATAATGCTTTTTTGTTTGTTTGTTTTGGGGCCATATTCAGTGATGCTCAGGAATTACTCCTGGCTTTGAATTCAGGAATTACTCCTGATAGTGCACAGGGAACAATATGAGATGCAGGGAATTGAATCTAGGCCCACATGGGCAAGGCAAGCTCCCTACCCACTGTACTATCTCCCCCAGGTTTAAATTATTTATATATATATATATATATATATATATATATTTTAAAATAGATAAAAGGTGAAAGCAAAAAAAATGTCCTTTCTCATTCCTTTATTGCCCTATAATATAATTTTTTTTACTTCCTTCCAGAAATATTTGATGATTCTTAAGGGTATTCAGCTTTTGCTTTAATTTAATTTTCAAAAATCCCATCTCACTAAGATGTTCACATGTGTCTGAGAAAGATAGTTCATTTATTGCCAATATATTCCTTTATTTTGGTTTGGGTCACACATGGAGGTTCCCATACTTTGCTCTCAGGGATCACTCCTAGTGGTGCTCCAGGTACCATGTGGGGTGCCAGAGACAAAAACTTGGGTCACATGTGTGCCAGACAAGTGCCCAACCGCTGTACTGTTGCTCTGGACTCCACAATAGATATTGAATGTGTGAACTACAGAGTATCAGTAACCACTGCCTCCCTTTCTTGAGATTGAGATAATTAAGCGTAGAAGGCTCTAGTTTATTTGGTCATATCCTCTATATCCAGCATCTATTCTCTTTCTTCCATATAACTCTCTCTGAATGTCCTGTGTTAACACAGGAAAAGCATAATTTTGCAAAGCTTCCTTTAGTTCTATAGCTTAGCTTTCTCCAGGAAAAAGGTATTCACCTTTGATGTATTTTTTTTTTTGCTTTTTGGGCCATACCCAGTGATGTTCAGGGGTTTCTCCTGGCTCTCCGCTCAGGAATTACTCCTGGCGGTGCTCGGGGACCATTTGGGATGCTGGGGATTGAACCCGGGCTGGCATGGGCTGGCGGCATGCAAGGCAAATGCCCTACCCCTGGGCTATCACTCTGGACCCCACCCTTGATGTATTTTCAGTTGTACCTCAATGAATATACTACAATGTATTCTAGATTGCTGTTAACCCTCTTCGTTATCTATCAAATATTTGTAAGTAGATAGTTTCATCTCTGTCAATTCTGGACTACAATTCCATGAGGACATATTGTTATCTCTTCAATAATCCATGTACTTATTTACTGTCATGTTATTTTGAGATGTCTTTCAATTTAGAGTGTTTTTCCATCCAATACTCAGCCATGTAATGTATATTATTTTTAAGTAAGATGAAGTCTTGTTGAAGAAAAACTAGTCGATTACTCTTCTTTAGTACAAAAATTAAATGTGGAACTGAAGTGATAGTAGAGTGGGTAGGACATTTGCCTTGCACGCAGCTGACCCAGTTTCAATTCCTAGCATCCCATGTGGTCCCCCAGCACCACCAGTAATAATTCCTAAGCAAAAAGTTAGGAGTAACCCCTGAGCATGGCTGGTTGTGAACCAAAAGGAAAAAAAATCAAATTTGCACATTTCCTATTATCAACTTATATTTTATCCTTACCTTAAGTATGTATGTATGTATGTATGTATGTATGTATGTATGTATGTATGTATCTATCTATCTATCTATCTATCTATCTATCTGTCTATCTATCTATCTGTCTATCTGTCTATCTGTCTATCTATCTATCTACATGTCTGTCTGTCTACTTATCTATCTATTCTAGCTGATTAATTAGAAGGTTCATTATAAAGCTAATAACTGTGCTATAAAATATTTACTGACTTGGCATACTTATGTGTTGGGTGACACCCTATTTAGCTTCCAGCTACATTCAGCTTACAGCTCCTCCCAGCTATGCTAGGGAGGCTTTGAATGAGCTCTGGGTTCTTGTAAACAGTCAGAAGACTACCTGAAGTGCTGCATTTCTATAGAGCTATTTACCTGTTTTCATCTCTAGATAGTCCAGCCCACAATGGGCCAGACTGAGAAGTTTAGGCAGATTTCTATCTATAAAATAAGCTGCAAGAAGAAAGAAGCTTTCTTTTGCCATTTCTGCTTCCCTTGGCGTTTTGCTTATCCGTCCTCTCCGTTCTCTGTTGGGCTTCAACACGTGGTGGCAGCCATCTTGGCCTACATATGGCTGGGGCCTAGCTGGGAACCCAGAGTCCAGATTTTTCCCTGCTCTTGGATTGTATATCAGAACCTGTGATACTAAAGCCCTTTTAAAACTGCGCCAGAGTCCTGAGTTTTTATCCATTCCACACCAGCTTCAGAGGTAGAAGGGAATTCACTTCCCAGTGTTGTTGGGGACCCCAGCGGCTCCCCGACACTTATAGTTCCTACAACTCTATAGAAAGTTTTCATAAATCAGATCCCAGCTAGTGTTGGCTTTGGGCCACACCCAGTAGTTTTCAGCAATTACTCTTGGTTCTGTGCTCACTAATCATTCTTGCCAATGCTTGTGGAACCATGTGCAGGGCTGAGAATAAAACACTGTCAGCCACACATAGGGAAAGAGAGAGTTTGCCCACTGAACTAGTTTTCCGAAATCTCATACCCAGTGCTGAAGGATGATATGACTGCCACTTTTTCCATGACATTCTGCTTCTCTGTTATTATTTGTTTTTATTTTCTGGATTACACTCAGTGCTTGAAGATCACAACAGATTGTATACAGGAGAGGATGCAGTTCCAAGGATAAAACCTAGGGTACCTGCAGATAAAACCTAGGGCATCTCTCCGTTAAGTGTCTCTGCAGTTCTTTAAATTGTCTTTTTGAACTCCAATATCACTTTATTACAGTGTGTATCTTACTCTGAGATAGATATAAGATTTTTCCAAATATTTAAACTACCATGTTTATATGGAGTGTGTCAATTTTGTTTAGCACTGTTTCCCCTGCAATCAAGGTATTGAACACATTTTTAAAATATACATATATATATACATATATATACATATATATATATTACTCATATGGAAAATGTATAATCTTGTTAACATTCTCTATGCTTATTTCTTATGCATTCCAAAGTTGCACTCTTAATTTTAGTCATAATTCAAATAGTTTTATTTTGAACTGTATGAATTTACAATTCTTTATGTCATAAACAGTTTAGAATAAGCAATTATAGTGGGTTCAAATGGAATGAGAGAGATAAAAGAATGCAAACTCCCTACAGCTGTAAGTCATGAGATGTCTGCATTAATCACATACATAAATATTATTTCATTTGATGAAAAGTCATTGGGAGGTCAAGGAGGGAACATTTGCATAAAAATATGTCACTCCCCACATGGAGGAAAATGCATTTCAAATACATCATTAGCTGCAGGGAGGACTAGTACAGACTCTAAAACCCACCAGGCTTTTCTATACTGCCACATTCATTTTCCTCTGTGCTCACCGAAATGAAAAATTCCTGTACCTGAGTAAAACAACAAGCTTGCATCTTCTTTCATCCCTCCCTGGTGAGAATTCCAGCTAGGAAAAGTCATCTTGTTACATTCCATTGTCAGAGTGATGCTGGTGAAGCCAGGGGAAATCACAATGGCTCAGAAGTCAGGCCAACTGCACGCATCAGGAGACCACGTTTGCTCTGGGATACATACACAGCAGTTTCTCAAAAGTGCTGCATTGCCACGCTCTCTAGCTGGCACTTGCCCAGTATGTCTCAGATATCACTGAGAAGAGGAGTTTCCCCCTGCTGTATAGTCAGCCGTTATTGGAATAATGTTCATGTCACAGCAATTTTGGGTAGAAATTAAGATAGAAAAAAAAAAGGATTCACAGCATATTTTGCAAGTTTTGCTAAATTTTTACATTCTCCCTGACCCTTATGCTTATTTGTAAAATTATGCAAAACTTTTACAAGGGTATTATAATTGCTTCAATAATTTAGAGCAAGTCAGTTCACCAAATACTGGCATACATATATTTAACAAATGATAGATCATTTTTCCTTGGTTTACTCCTAGTTTGTTTAATAGGTCCCTGGACTTATGAACAAGATGTAAAAATACAAAATTCAAAAATAGGCTACTAAAATGGAAGAATTTAATTAAAAAAATCAAATTGTACATAATTCTTGGAGAGAATTATACTTAGGAAGGTGAAAAGAAGCAACAGGAATAAAAGAGGAAAATAGAGTAAAAGGAAGAGAGGAAACTGTCATTTCTCTAGCACCTATCGTATAACCAGAACCTTCTGAAGTTTTGGATATGTCAACACAATGCAAAATGTGAAATGGACATATAAAAATAGTAAAGACACAGAAAATGGAGGAGAAGGAAATATATAAAAATCACTATTGGATTGCAAGTATTTAAATAAAAAGATGCTACATAAAAGAAAATAACATAAAGAGAGAAAAAATCAACTAAAATATCATTAATTAAGCACATTCATTTCCATTTTTAATACACAAAGTACCCTATACAAAAACTGAGGGAAGAGTCATGCCAAGTAATTTAGGGTAGTTTTAAAATTTCCAAATGTGTAAAAGTAATTAAGCCATGTAAAGGAAAATAGCACAAGAATTCATAATTATGAGAAATTTGTAGTTCAAAAAATCCTAAACATGAGGTAAAAATGGTTCACTCTATTCAAAACTCTGAAGAGAAAGATGTCTTCCAACCTACAATTATGCAGCCAGCCAAAATACTAGTTATATACTTAATATTTAAGTGATAGTGATTAAAAACACTGTAGATATTAGCACACTTCTTTATTCAGTCAGCTATTATAATATCTTCATTTTATAATGATAAAATAGTGATAAATTATTAAAACTGCTCTATGTTAAAAATAGAATTCAATCCCCCAATGCGATTATAAACTAAACTAAATGATTGCTTCAATCCATGTGTCTTTATTGTGTTAATATACAATCCATTCTTAAACAAATTCAAGTAAATATATCCCTATGTCTAAATCCTACTGAAATAATTATGTCTGATTTATCTAGTAACATTTTATAGCTATTTAAGTAATCAGACCAATAATTTTAAAATACTTTAATTAACACATGAAATGCTTGTTATTCTCTGGACACAAAGGACCTTTTCTTAATTCTACTACAGATATTAGCTTTAGGGTTCCATTTGCTTATAAATTTGATGACCATGTCTCTACATTAAGCTCATAAATGCAACTTGAAATGTAAAATAAATGTAAAAATGTAAACATATTCAATAGGATAAGAAATATTTTAGCAAAACTGGACTACTTTCAAAGCCTAAGTTCAAAATATGCTTCAAAGAAATTTGACTTTTCCAGTGACCTAAATGTTTTCTGAGCTCTGTTTTTCTGGGATGTATACCACCTAATTGAAGTAGTTTCACAACCACACATGTTTTCATATGTTAAATTACACAACTCAAAATGCCACATCAGTCACTTGGCTAATAAGCATTCTCTGAAGCCCAGGAAAAAGAAGGCAAATCTTCCATTTATTCTTACACTGTATACTATTCCCGAAGCATGTATCAGTGCTATTATTATTTTTATCTTTCTGGGTCATATTGGCAATGCTCAGCGGTTACTCCTGGATCTGCACTCAGGAATTACTCCTGTCAGTGCTCTGGGAACCATAGGGTATGCCGGGGATCAAACCCTGGTCAGCTGAGTGCAAGGCAAATGCCTTACCAGCTATGCTGTTGCTCCGGCCCCTATCTGGAATAACTAACATAATTTTCAGTTAGATAAATCATCAGTCCATTAATTCAAACTTCCTAGGTTATTGCTTAATTTCATCGGCATTCTCTATCAGAAGCATTAGGGAATCTCCAGATAATGCAAAGTAACTTTATTTTTTCTACCTTTCTAATTACATGATCAACTTAAAAAATAAACTAACCAATTACTAAATTTTCATACAATGGAATATATCCACAAATAGTTGTTTCTTTCATGCATGAAAGAAACCATGTAATTCATGAAAATGCAGAGTTAACTCTATAGATAGAATTCTTATAGACTTTGGAATTTATTGATTCCTAACTGACTTTTGGAGCTAGACTATTCTAGTATAGCCATCAAGGATGTAACTCTCCTTTTATCTAAAACTAATACCATAATCAGTGCTTTTGAGCATCATTACTGAACCTCACTACTGAAAATCACTTGAGAATTATTTACCCACTTTTAGTATTACATAATGAAGGCTTGTAGATGCATAAATTGATCTATTCTTATTCATATAATTAAAATTCAAACATAAAACCCATATTATTATTGATTGCATTCAACAAACCACACTCAAAATTAAAGACCTACATTTTTATATTACTCATGGAGCTTCAGTTCAAAAAGGACTGATATATTTTTCAATCTTCATGGTTGTGCCAGTGAGAATAGACACTGAATCATTTAGGTGTCATGTCAAAGTATGTCTGTAACCTGAAAGCAGACTCAAATGTAAAGCAGTGATGGCTGGATGAAGAGAAAATAGTTGACTTCTTGGGCCTCTGTTTTCCATCTATATCTCTCTTTATTTATCTATTTATTTATTATTTATTTATTTATTTATTTACTTATTTATTTATGTTTTGCTTTTTGGGGGACACCCGGTGACACTCAGGGGTTACTCCTGACTCATTGCTCAGAAATTACACCTGGTGATGCTCGGGAACCATATGGAATTCCGGGGATCAAACCTGGGTTGTCTATATCACTCTTTAGCTCCAGCTTTGGCTATAGTTAATATCTATAAGAAATTTTTACAATCACCCTCTGTAGTATGACAAATTAAGGTAAACTCAGCATGTGCCTAGAAGCTCAAAGTTCTGGGGACCTTTATGGCTGTCAGAAATCATACAACACATCCTCCACTTCAATCTATATTTGAGACAGTTCCTAAACATGCTTCTTTTTTTTTATTATTTTTATTATACCACATTGGAATATACAGTTATGAAATGTGTTCATATTTGGGTTTCAGTCATACTGTGTTCCAGCACCCTGTCCCTCCATCAGTGCCCATTTCTCTCCACCAATGTCCCATCATTTACTCCCTCCCCCAGCCTGCTACTATGACAGACAATTTTCACTTCACTCTCTCTCTCTCTCTCTCTCTCTCTCTCTCTCTCTCCTTCTTTTTACACATTGAGGCTTGCAATACATACAGTTAGAGGTTTTCATGTATATCCTTTTGTGTACTTTCAATGCTCAGCTCTAAGCTGGTATTATTATTTATAATAATTATTAGTACACTTTTCCTTATGACTCCCACACATTTACAGTAGGTTCACCTACTGTCAAGAATTCTGATCCATGTTTTGTCTGGCCTTGGATATTGGTATCATGCTATTTTTTATCCCACATATAAATTTAGTCATTCTATATCTGTCCTTTCCCTCTGGCTAATTTCACTCATCATGATCCTCTCCATGTCTAAACCAGATCAAAAATTTTATAGGCAAATTTCATAACTTTGTTTTTACTAATAGCTGTATAGTATTCCATTGTAAAGATATCACAGCATTTCTTTATCCAGTCATCAGTTCTAAGGCTATCTGGTTGTTTCCAGATTCTGGCTATTGTGAGTTGTGCTGCTATGAACATAAAAGTGTAGATGGTGTTTCTGCTGTGTTTTTGGCCTCCAGGGTATATGCCAAGGAGTGGTAAGGCTGGGTCAAATGAAAGCTCAATTTTCAGTCTTTGGAGGAATGTTCATATTATTTTCCAAAAGGCTTTACCAGTCGACATTCCTACCAACAAACGATGAGAGTCCCCTTTCCCCACATCCACGCCAGCACTTGGGGAAAAAGAACAGGAGGGGAATCACCTTTCCCCAACTTAAACTGTACTACAAAGCAATAGTAGTTAAATCAGCATGGTATTGTAATAAAAACAGACCTGTGAACCTATGGAATAGAGTTGAGTATCCTGACACCCATCCTCAATAGATGATCATGTATTTAATCTTTGATAAAAGAGCAAAAAGTATGAAAAGGAGCAAGGAAAGCCTCTTCAAAAATGGTGCTCAGATATCTGGGCCTCTCCATGTAAAAAATGAATTTGGGCCTCAGCCTAACACTATGCACAAAAACCAGATCAAAATGGATTAAATATCTCAATATCATACCTGAATCCATAAAGTATGTCAAAGAAAATATAGGAAAACCCTCCACAATATTGAAGCTAAAGGCATCTTCAAATATGAAACACCACTAACAAAGCAACTAGAAGAAAAGATAAACATATGGGAGTACATGAAACTAAAAAGCTTCTTCATCTCAAAAAAGAAACAGTGACCAGAATGGGATACAAAGATAATCCACAGAATGGGAAAGAATATTCACCCAACACCCATCTGATAAGGGCTTAATATCCAGGATATATCAGGCACTGGTAGAATTTTATGAAAAGAAGGCAACCAACCCCATCAAAAACTGGGAAGAAGAAATGAACAAAAACTTTGACAAGGAAGAAATTTGAATGGTCAAAAGAATATAAAAAATGCTCATCATCATTAATCATCAGAGAGATGCAATTCAAAATAACAATGAAATATCATCTCACACCACATACTGGCACATATCCAAAGTGCCCCTTTTTCTTTGAATAGAAATGCAATTTCTCTCTTACTGGAACAGTTACAAATTTCTGGGAAAGCAGGTAGCATACCATGTATTACATATCTACATTTTGAAAAATCAAAGTCAAAGCATAAAATTAGTACAGAGACATATACACTTGCCTATTTTGACATAATATATTTACTTCATCTTAATCCAAGCAGTATGTCTTTTGGATTCATTTAATGTTGTATCCAAATATTATTAAAATAAATCCCTGCTGCTAATGAAACTTACCCCCTTCCTCACTGTCACTGTCTTCCCGTTCATCATTGATTTGCTCGAGCGGGCACCAGTAACATCTCCATATGTCCTGTCTCATGCTAGTAGAGCCCAAGGGCATCTGCTTGCTCAAGGATCATAAAGAACCTCAAACCATTCCATCAGGTCATGAGAATGAGGTCTGTAATTGTTACTGGTATTTGGCATATCAAATATGACACAGGTAGCTTGCCAGGCTCTGCCATGCGGGTGGCATACTCTTATAGTCACCTTTTTAAAAAAATCAATTTTAAATTCGGGAATGCTAAAATAAAAAGAAGTAACCACTTCTTTCTATAAAAGAAAAACATTATAAACCTAATGTTTATATATTATAAATAATATTTATATATTATAAAATAATATAAAACTGTAATTCCTAACATTTGAATAATAGATTTAGGCAGCAAAGTTCACAGAAATATATCAATTATCTATTTGCTTGCAGCCATTTGTGGACCCTATTATCTACAAAATGTTTGGATTACATGAAGAAAAGGAAATGAAGAAGGGAAAGAAAGAAAAATATAGAAGGAAGTTCGAGTTTCTGCCATGAAATAGAAAAAGCAAGACCCACAAACAAAGATAGAGACTATGTGTATAGTAGGGTATATAGGATATACGCTTAATACAATTATTATAGCACATTATGTTGTACACTAATTTATCATGAGTTATTTATATAAGTGTATTTATAAATTTAAATATTCCATAAGTTTTCCCACAGCATTTGTTTAATATTTCAGAGTTCAACAGAATGTCAAGTCGTGTCAATTAGAATGTCTAAAATAGCATGTCAAGACATCAACTAATTGGGAAGGTCAATCTGACAAATCCTGGAATCCTTCAGTACTTTCCATCATTCTTGTATTCTCCTACATTCACCTACATACAAGTTCTTTTTTAGTCTATTTCTCAAATCACTTTTACTCAGTTCAAATACCTTTGAGGAGGAGGTCAATTATGTATGTCTTTGCAGGTCTCAAAGGTTGTTCAGGAAGAATTCTGATTGTTTTCCCTGGGGAGACCACCTTCTTCTATCATCAACAATTCCTTTAATTTATTGTGATTTCATTTTTGATTTTTAATCCCAGAGCTGATCACTTATAGCTCATGTCTTTCCTAAGGGAGAGCCTGTCTCATTAAAATTTACGCTCATTGCTACCTTTCTGTCAGCTTCAGTGGAGATGTCATGGGTGTAATGCACTGGCTGACCTATACCTTCCTCTGAACTCTAGTACAGCTGATTGTCAGATAAACATCAAGAAAGAAGCTTAAAAGCAACATTTTATTAGTGCTATTGATTTTGTGTATTAAAATAGACAAATTACATACTTTTTTATTTCAAAGAAGTAAATTTAATAATGAAATGTTGTCTTTATTACTACAGACTGATTTCATGCAAGTAGATCTATTTAGTGTTATTTTCTAAAGTTAGTAACAGGGGAAGTGAACACCCAACAGAACTCTCTAGACTTCTCATAAAGTGAAAGGGGTCAACCACTTAGACTAGAAGAGGGACTGGGTGCAGCTGGTGTAGGAGTGAGTAATACTCAAATACATTAAAGTTGAACATTGCTGTCACTTTAAGAAATTTACACATATAGACTATCATGTGTTTCTCTGGGAGTTGGAAATGGCAGGTCCTTTTCTCTAGGTCACTAGACAATACCAGGATAATATGGAATATAAAAGTAAAAAATATTGCAATCACCAGGCATCTGTGTGCCAACAGACTGCCTGGATTTTAGTCTCAGCTCTTCATTGAGATCAGAGAGCAAGAAGCTCAGCAGAAGAAACCCTGGAGCAAATGTAAAACCAAAACCAGATATCCCATTCTGTCATAGATTCATAAACAGATATCAAGAGACTATTTGCAAATGATTCTGCCTGAAGGATTGGCCCTAATTTTCCTATAGGAAGGTCGCATTCAAGGCAAGGGTTTAGAAGGACAGTCCATTTAATCCAGCTCCTAATACATTTATAAAGCTAATAAATGTAACATTAATAAATGTTACTGCTAATAATGTATATACTAATAAAATCATTTGCTGTTTGTGATTCACACCATTAAACAGAGTTACTCATAACAATATCACACTCATAGACAGTAAAACTTTAAGAGCTATTGTGAAGTAAGTTCTAGAGCATAGTTTATTTGCAAATACCTGGGAGTAGGCTCGTCTTAGAAAAATACTAATGTGACTATAAAGTTGAGAACTCTGTGTCTAGAGAATAGGTACAAAAGATATGGTACTTGTTTCACACACAGCCAACCCTCGCTCCTAGTACTATATGTGGTTTCTTGGGCAATACGGAGTGTGACTCACACCCATCCCAACAAATAAATGTAGAAATGTCCATCATAACTAGCTTCCATAGGGCAATTTAAGGAGAGCTATGACGTCACTAAACATTTTTCAAGTCTATTAAATGCAAAGTTGCTAAGGTCCTTAATTGATCCTCCACAAGTATGTTAAATTCTTTAAGTTCCTAATCATAGCAACTATAGAAAAAAATGGCAGAATATATTGAATGGATCCAATGCAGAAACGGATAGACTTTTTCCATCTGAGCCTTATCTATACCAGGTAGCTTAACCTGAGACTAGCTAAAGAACAACTATTTCCATTATAAGATAAATTGCTGTGGTATAATAAATGAGAACTTAGAGCAAGAACAAGCAAGCTGATCCAAGATTTGCCTCATTCAGAAAACGCTCTTGCCAGAGTGTCTGTACTGGGTATTAAACTGACACAATATTTATCTAACTAAAATGAAATCCCAGGTGGCAGCTATCTGAAATATCCCTTGCCTCAATTACTGTTTCTCATGGTAATAAAAGTAGAGAAAAAATTATTTTCCAACATCATGATCTTCCATGAACTGGTTATTATTCATATAAGAAGAACTGAGAGTAATTGCTCAGATACTCAAACCCATGAGGATCTCCATGACTGGTAGATTGGAGTCATTGTTTCCTTGGCTTTACATTGGCATGATCTGGTCTACTTGACTCAGTGAAACTGACCACAAGGAAAAAGACAGATATAGAATCAGTAATTTATTTGCATTTATATATATACTGTATATATACTGTATATATAATGTATGTATATATATATGCATATATATATAAAATGATCCAAAGTCAGGCAAAATGTGAATCAGAAGGTTCTCTCAACAGGTGGAATCTACCACAAATTTGTAGGAGTCTGAGGTTAGGTATGACAGAGAAGGTAACAGTGTGCTAATAATCGTCGAAAATGATAATACCAGCCTAGAACAAGATACACATGATAATCTCTAAATCTATGTATTGTAATCCACAATGTGTAAGAGAAGGAAGAGAGAGAGAGAAAGAGAGAGGAGATAAAGAACCTGCCACAGAGGCAGGCTAGGGAGGGGGAGGAATTGGGGGGCATTGGTGGTGGGATATGGGCACTGGTTGGGGAATGGGTGCTGGAACACTGTATGAACGAAACCCGAACATCTTTGTAATTGTATATCTCACGGTGGTATAATAAAATATTTTTTAAAATAGCACCTTGACGCATGTAGTATATGGTTTAGTGAGACCTCTGTCCAAATTCTGCTCTTTTTTCAGTATTATTCTCTTCAGAGAGTGACAAGTCATATCTGTTATTTTACATAGCAGAAATCTGGGGACACTTGCAGACTCTTACCTTAATTTCTATGGCAAATTCAGTTCAACTCTCCAACTTTCGCCCATGCGAACTCTAAGACCCTTGCAATAATCTTATCAGGACTTCAACTTCTCTTAACCTTATCGCAGTAATAAACACTCTATGCTTACCTCTTATATTTGCTTCTGTGCCCTTATTACAACACAGGAACACTGTTGTCTACAATTTTTGTACACATATGTGTCAAATAGGGGCTTTAGGAAGTTAATCATGTCTCAGCATTTGATTTTTATTGATTTGTTTTTATGCAATAGCTTGAAAATAACTATATAAAGGACCAAGACCTAACTTGCAGAATAAATTGCGTATTTTTTGTTTTTCCTTTTCACACACTGTATGGTCCTGTATATTATATCTGCCACTGTAAATATGACCCTCCTCTGTACAATCTATAACATCTGTGAAAATCTTTGTTGTGACTTTCAACTCACAGAGCTATAATTTAGAATTTTATCTAAAGATTACAAATTCGTAGATCACTGTCTGTATCACTGTCTTCCCGTTTATCATCGATTTGCTCGAGCGGGCCCCAGTAACATCTCCATATGTTGTGTCTCATGCTAGTAGAGCCCAAGAGCATCTGCTTGCTCCAGGAACATAAAGAGCCTCGATCCATTCCGGAATGAGGTCTATAATTGTTACTGGTATTTGGCATATCAAATACAACACGGGTAGCTTACCAGGCTCTGCCATGCAGGTAGCATACTCTTGTAAAATTCGTAGATACCACATATTTTTTCTTTTCAAATATATATGTACATATATTTCAAACAATATATAGTGTATTCTCAATGAACCTTAGTTTACATCACTGTATCACTGTATCACTGTCTTCCCGTTCATCATCAATTTGCTTGAGCGGGCACCAGTAACACCTCCATATGTCCTGTCTCATGCAAGTAGAGCCCAAGGGCACCTGCTTGCTCCAGGAACAAAAAGAGTCTCAAACCATTCCATCAGGTCATGGGAATGAGTTCTATGATTGTTACTGGTGTTTGGCATAATGAATACAACACGGGTAGCTTGCCAGGCTCTGCTGTGCGGTTCATCAATAAATGCTGGATTTAGAGATGACTACAAGAATATGCTACCCGCACGGCAGATTACATATTAGGATTAATAAATTAAGAACCTAAATAAACCCATATATATATATATATATATATATAATATACAGTTATTTTTATAAAAGTTATGGGTTCTATTTAATGTGCTTGGGCTCAATTCAATCGTACACATAATGACTTTGCAATTCACATCATTTTCCAGGAAAACTAGTTTAACTCTTTTTTTTCATAATCTCATGCAAGTCATAGGACAAAAAAAAAGACAGAGAATTTGCTTTCTAAAATTAGATGTAAGAGTTTTCTAAAGTTAACTTTCTATCTTTTTTTCCCCCCAATTTGGAAGCCATACCTCACTGTTCTCAAGGCATAGTCCTGGTTCTGGACTCAGTAGTCACTCTTTGCAGAATTCAGAGTACCTTATGAGGTGCTGCCTATTAATCTTGGGTAAAATGCATGCAACGCAAGTGCCTTACTCAATATTAACTCAAATTAACAAGTATTCCACAACCTATTTGTCTATTATTATTATGATTTTGTGTTTGAAATTATGATAATTTGATACCAACTATCCATTACCAAAAAATGCATCTAAAATAATATGTCAATAGTTTAGAAAATCAGACTAAAGAGTGAAACTTGTTCACTGTATCACTGTCTTCCTGTTCATCATCGATTTGCTCGAGCAGGCCCCAGTAACATCTTCATATGCCCTGTCTCATGCTAGTAGAGCCCAAGGGCATCTTCTTGCTTCAGGAACATCCATTCCCGAATGAGGTCTATAATTATAGAGGTCTATAATTCCGAAACCTTGTTAATTTATGATAAATGAGTCTATAGTATGCAAGGGAAGAAAGAGATCCTATTTCAAAATGGTGTTAGGAAACATGCAAATTAATGAAACTGTATAATTACTTCAAACCACAAATAGTTGCTCATTTAGTATTATTTATTACATTACTTTGGAGTTCTATATACCACAGATGGGTGAGGTCAATGGGCATTTGTCTTTCTCCATCTGACTTATTTCACTTAACATACTACCCTCAAGTTTCACACAAACTGCAGTGAATTGCAACGTTTCTCTTTTCTTGTAATGTCATAATACTTGACTATATACAAGTTCATTTTTATAGGTATTGATTGGTTCATTGAAATCTTGCTCTTCAGGAATAAACATCTAAAGTGCATCACTTTGAAAGACACAAACTGAAATGTTTAAATTCAAAACATGTGGAACTGTCCATATATAACCCAAACAAATGTCTTTTTAAATATTAAAATTTAGGCAAAATATATTTTATATATGAAATTTTCAAATATTCAGAAATGAAGGACATGTTCATTATTACAATCCAATTGGACAAAGTAAATGGAGTAAAATATTAAGAGTACAAAACACATGCAATTTACTTTATCTGCATTTATCATGATCTTATATTTCAATATTCCTGACTTGGAAATTCAAAAGTAAATATTATATTTATGTACATTTTTGGTAAATCTTCAACATCCATTGAATAGAGATGTCTCACACTTTTTATAGTCAGTTTAAATTTCCTGCCTATAAACATAAACTTAGACATTTGTCTAAACTCATAAAAAATTAAAAAGAAAATTAATTATAAACCAAAATGCAAGATTTAAAACTATTATAAGTTCTAGAAGCAAATGTAATAGAAAATATTTGTTCTCTTGGGCTAAAAAACTATCACTTGATTACTTGAATTCCGTTATTCATCGATTTGCTCGAGCGGGTGCCAGCAACATTTCCATTGGACCCTATCACGTGCCAATGTAGCCCAATGGCATCTGGTTGATTCAGGAATATGAAGAGCCTCAAACTGTTCCTTCACAGTCTTGACAAGGAACTATCCACACTAAAAAATCTATATTCATATGTAATTCTGAGTTTATTAATACTGAAAAATGCATTGATAAATTGATATCGGAATTATTAAGTCCTGTTCTTTAAAACAGAAAGACATAAATGTGACAAATTTTGGAATGTAGGTTACCTCAATTCTCACAAAATAAATGAAAAATCAAGTTGAACTAACAAGCAATTTAAATAAAATGAAGAAAGGACCCAAAAGAAATGAAGTCATTTGCTCACAGAAAGACATATGTTCAAAGTATTGTTATTGGGCACTCATACCAACCAATATTTAGCCCCAGCATTCAAATTATCCCAAAGTAAAAAAAAAATAGAAATACTGAAAAATAATTTTAAGATAAATGATATTTGATTCTATGTCAATTTAATGCACAGAAACACCATGCTTTTAGATACAAACCAGGTGAGTTTTTTCATAAGACTTGGAATTAGAGTGACAATAATTGCAAAACTGTGATAAAACCTTGGGAGTGAAATATTTTAAAACTTAATTGAGGTAAAATTAGTACAACTTTATACATTTTTAAGGTTATAATTATTCATATTTATTTATATGAATTCAGTGCGATAAACCAACTCATCAAACTTTTTAAAAAGTTTGTAGTGGTTTTTGAGTTACACTAAAACGTGTAGATGCAATTAAAATAGTTTAAACATCACAATTTTAAATTGACTATAAAGTAGAAAGATCTCTGATTACTTTTTAATAAAAATTTGCTTCAGATGTAAAATAGATAGCAGATAAAGGAAATTACAAAAATCTACCTTCCCAAATCCCTGAACTCATCTTTCTAGGACTGAAAAACACAACATTTAAATATTCACTATGCCCAACTTTGTTTTTTTTTTTAACCAGTCCATTAGAGCTCATCAAAATACTTCATTGTTGGATACATCATGTATCATGCTAATAATAGTCTTCTTAATTGAAAAGCCCAATATATATTTCTACGCGGGCCTAGAAGTCAAAGACCTATATCATTAGAAATGTCACCATGTCTCCCAGTGTGGAGACTCAGAGTAAATAGCCACTGGTCAGAAGAGTGAATTGCATTTACTATTTCTTATTAAAGTTATCTCTCTACTCAATTTACTCAATTGCCTACCTATCTACTCAATTGCCCATAGCATCCAACTCCCAGTCCCATAGAGAAGAAATAAAGACAAGCATATCTTTTTTCACAGCATGCATACATATTGCTATAAAACACCAAGATCGCTTCTGCTTTGTCAGCTCACTGTTCTTTTATGGGGAATTGGCTGGTACTTTTAAGTAGTTCGAGACACTAATGACATTTCAGACTGGGAGAAGGAAACTGCTATTTATCAGGCTCTTCATAGTAGGAGGGTAGGTGGAGGTATTTGCACATACATTAATTCACTAAACCTTAATGAAAACTCTGAACTAGATGTCCAAGCTTCTGTCTATATTGGAGAGAAAATAGACTCAGAGAACACTAACTAAATTCTTCAAATTTTCATGGTAGTTTGGAATGCTCACATTGACATGCCAGTTTATGGAAATGATCACCTTTACTATGTCTGCCAAATCATAAAGATCTAATCAAAATAGAAGATTCACCACCTTCTTTCTTAAAGGAGTTAAAAGGGGTTTGTTAAAAAGAATACTTATGATTTTTGATAGACTGAGCTAAAAACAGATAAAATATAACATAAAAGACAGAGAGATAAAAAGACACAGATGCATGGGGCAGAGCTGCAACTGACTCTCCCTGTGCTCAGCTGATCATGAGGTGCCTGGGAGGGAAGGCAGGTTCTAGCCCTGACCCGCCATCCCAATAGAGCCTCGCAAGAAGTCAGAAGAAGCTCATGAGGGCAGCCATTTTCAACATTCCGATTCCACTGCTCGTCAGAGCTCCGCACAAGAGAAAAGCCCATCTCTCCCCATTGCTGTTTATCAGTAAATTCATGAGCTGAAAGCTTACTACCGAGAGTATCCTACATGCATGGCAGAGCCTGGCCAGCTACCTGTGTCGTATTTTATATGCCAAGAGCCAGTAACAATTAGAGACTTTATTCCCATGACCTGAATGAATGGTTTGAGGCTCTTTGTGTTCCTAGGGTGAAGTGATAGGACTTATGGAGATGTTGCTGGTGTCTGCTGGAGAAATCGATGAACAATGGGAAGACAAGTGATACAAGTGACCAAAAAGAGAATGACTGATAATGACCCATGGCACCAAGATATAGGTGATTAAAATATGCCTCTTTTCTCCCCATCAAATTATATTCTGTTCACTCAAGTTGACACCTACTTGTTGCTGTCTCTCTGAAATAGAAGACCCTGGTATTCACAGCAAGGACTCAGTCATATAGTGACTGTAACAATAAGTTACAAATGACTTTAAGCAATTAAATGCTATTGAGTATAATATATAATCATGCTGGAGTGCACAAAACCTGAATCAAATGCCACAACACATAGATGGCTTTGACCTGACCTTCATTTTTCCCACCTCCATGTCCTTTGGAAAATAGTAGAGTAATACAGGGGAGTGTTTCTTTCCCTCTGCTGACAAAAGACATGTCATGTCCCCATTAAAAAGTCTGCCAGAGTCCACTTAGCGCTGACACATGTTGAATGGATCCCACAGAGGCAGAAAAGGCTAAAAGTTCCTGAAATGAAAGAAGTTATTCTGTGCATGTCGTATACATGGAGTGAGAACGTAAAAAAGAAAAAAAGAAATTCAAAATCACCTTTTAATTTTCATCGATGTTTTTATAATATATGGTATATATTATATAATGCATATATGTCATATGGGCAATGGAGGATAAAATAAGAATTATCACACTCATGTTTTGTGTGTGAGATACCCCACACCCCTTGTGTAGTCCAGAAGGCACAAAATAGAAGCAGATTTATAAAGGGAAGAGAGACAGCTATTTTCACTCCCAGGTAGAACTAACTGCTTGTTAAAGAGCAAATCATTCCTTTCTATTTAGCCAGATTGCTGTCTCTCAATTGCTAACTAAATCATGGAAATTGAACTTTCTTCCTGCAGATACAATTCTTCTTGCAGTCAATATGTAGCCAATGCATGTTAATACAGTCAAGCTCTTCCTTCCTCCCCAATCCCTGTACCCAAAGCCTCATTAATAATGGCAGTAACTGCAACATTTGACATTTATACAGGCTGAAGTGTCCCCAAAAGATTCCACAAATTACTCTGAGTAGAGTTCAGATGGGCTACAGCTGTTTTAGAGGGTAAGCAAAAACACAATGTTACCAAGAATCTTGGCAAGGCAATCTTAACACACATGCACACACCCACACCCACAACTACAGCCACCCCCCACCCCCCCACACAGACACACACACACACTCAGACACATACACACACACACACACATTTGAAGATCTTTGATTTTTATGTGTTTGTTCATTTTTTTGTGTCCCACTGGGCAATGCTCAGGGGCTTACTCCTGGCTCTGTACTCACAGATCACTGAGCATGCATTTGTTCCATGAGGGTTCCAGGAATCAAACACAGGTTGTCATGTGCAAGGTGCATGCCCAATTCACTGTTATATTATTCTGGCCTCAAATATTTGATTCTTAAAGAACATCTTTTTTTAAATAAAACTGTTAAATTTGTCTACTGAATTGAAACCCTAGAGAGGCTAAAAGTCTCCATGGTATTCTTATGGCAATAGATTCCATTTTTTTTTTCTTTTTTGGGTCACACCCTGCAATGCTCAGGGGTGATTCCTGGCTCTGCACTCAGAAATCACTCCTGGCGGTGCTTGGGGACCATATGGGATGCCGGGATCGAACCCAGGCTGGCATGAGCCGGCCCCATGCAAGGCAAACACCCTACCCGCTGGGCTATCGCTCCGGCCCCACAATGGATTCCATTTTTGAAGGTGTTATAAAGCACCTACCAGACTGCAAACCTTTAGACCAAAGACGCAACTCTAATGGTCCTAATATTTTACATGTCCTCATACATTCTGAGAAATTGTAAGAAACTAGAAAGAGTTCAAGGTAAAACTTTAATTTTGAGTATGTCAATTCAGTTACTAAAATACCATCTCTATGAACTGAGGAGAGTTTCCAGAGGATTTAAAAATTGATGCTTCAATTCCTCTTTTATTAAAAATGAAACAACAATGAGAATAATGGGCAGAATCAAAAACTTGCATAACTTGTAAAAATGATTATCTCTTTAGGAAACTCTGAAATCTATATTCTACAAAAAATAAATTATCAAATTGGCAATTTGGTCATAACCCAATAATTAAAACATATTAGATAAAGTATGTGGCATACTATGACTTGATAAAAATATATTTTAAAATCATGGACTTAATCAAATTCCCACAAAAACCAAGTTGTGTCAGAATAATGAGAATTTATGATCGGCTATAATTTGAATACTCAATTAAAAATGTCTAGAGTAGATTGCTGAACCTATTTGCTTACATCATCTACAACAAGAGTTCCATTATTGCATACTTCAAATTATACAAAATAAGCCCAGTAGAGAGGCAATGCTAGAAGAAAAGATTAAAACAAAATTATTCTTGAATCTAAAGTCAGAAATGAAGACATAAATATTTTAACTCACCTTCTAGATATGAGTATTCTTAAATTTAATTAAAACTTAGAAAATTAAAATCAAATCTACAAAATATATGGATTCACATACATTTTATAACCCAGAGCAAGATTGTTATACCTTCCAGTTTCATTTCTTCATTTATAAATAAATATTTCTATGAGACAATAACTTTTATACAGTGAATCTGAAATATTACTAAAAGTCTTAGAATGACAGAAACTTCATCCTTTCTATTTCCTGTTTTGTCCAAAACTGCCTACACCATAAGTTAAATATTTACAAAACTCTAATAGAACGATTATTTATGGTATTTATTTGCAAGTACATCAGTCTTTATTTTTCTTTTGGTTTTGGGGCCACACCCAGCAATGCTCAGGGGTTACTCTTGGCTCTGTATTCAGGAATTACTCTTCCGGGAACCATATGGGATGCCAAGGATCAAATCCCGGTCAATCACATGTAGGATTAGCACCCTAGCCGCTGTCCTATCGCTCCGGATCCACATTTTTGACTGAAGATATTTGCTATATCTAACAGCATCATTATTTACAAATATAATACAGCAGAAATAAAAATTGTGCTTGGTTAGAATTCAACTTCCTGCTGTTGATTCTCTACCTGAAATCTTAGTCCTGTTTACATCATAATTGGTTTCTATGGCAATGATTATGTAACCATAAATAAGAAAGATGTGTTCTACCTTCATGTATATATTCTTCTAATGAGAAATTAAATAAAAAAGTAAACAAGCAGAACATATTTGGGGCAGTTATCTATAATATTTTATGCAAAAAATAAAATGAAAAGAGCTTGGAAAACTTTAGATCATCCAGCAAACCAATATATAAGTGATATGCACAGAAAAACATGAAATGAGTTAAAACTTTCAATGAATTCTTTTTGCTTCAGATACAGAAAGGTCTGAAAACCCTGGAACTATAAAGCAGAAACATTCTGGAACATTTTCACAGAGCAACATATGGCTAAAGAGTTGCTTAGGAAAATTAGTTGTTTCTTTGGCAATGAAGTCACTCTAAATCTATTGCTACAGATTCATTCCTGAACATAACTAAAAGCTGTTCAAATTATTTTATTGGATGATATTTAACTGCAAGCCTTTGAAATTATTTGAAAAATTATGTAACAATGAAACAATTCATTTTGCCAAAAGTTATACCATTTGAACAATATTGTTGAAATTGAAATCTGTGCTTGAGAAAGAGAATAAAGAAAGATTATTCTGTCCTTAGCCATAAGCTCTTCATCTAATTATCAATTTTCTTTCATCAAATAAAATATAGGTAATCAGGTCTACCACCCACTGTGCCAGTTTGCAGGGTTATATAAAACAACGATACTACCCTATGCTCTGGACATCACTTAAAATTACAGTTAGAAACACAAAACAAACTAATATTATACACAGTAAGATGATTTTATAGGTACACATAAATGACTTCAAAAGCACTGAAAATCAATTATAGTGCCTGTGAAAATATGTTGAATCTAGGCTGATTCAAAGAAGTCATGCCAGAATAGTTACAACAGGGATGAATAGGTGTTTTCCTAACAAGACACTGAAAAAATAAATTGCATGCTAAGAGGCTTTTGAACTGAAAATCATCCTGGACTGTTCTGAAATGTTCCATGTGATTGTAACATTATCACTGTATCACTGTCAATTTGCTCGAGCGGGCACCAGTAACATCTCCATATGACCTGTCTCATACAAGTAGAGCCCAAGGGCACCTGCTTGCTCCAGGAACATAAAGAGCCTCAAACCATTCCATCAGGTCATGGGAATGAGGTCTATAATTGTTACTGGTATCTGGCATATCAAATATGACACGGGTAGCTTGCCAGGCTCTGCCGTGCAAGTAGCGTATTCTTGTAGTCATCTCAAAATCCAGCATTTATTGATGAACCGCCCGAGCCGGGCTGTGATAGGCTGGTCTGCTGGATGGAGTTCTGACGAGGGGGAAGTTCGGATGTGGAAAATGGAGGTCCTCATGGAGTGGCGGGGGGGTCGTCTGGCTTGTTGTGAGGGCTCTCCTGGGGTGGCGGGCCAGGGCTAGAACCTGCCATCCCTCCCGGGCACCTCATGAGTGGCTGGGCACAGTGAGAGCCAATAGCAGCTCTGCCCCATGTCTGTCTCTGGATCAGCATACCTGGGCCGGATTAAAAACGACTGCAGCAGGGTGGATCTCGATGAGCCGGGCTGTGATAGGCTGGTCTGCTGGGTGGAGTTCTGATGAGGGGGAAGTCCGGATATGGAAAGTGGAGGTCCTCATGGAGTGGGGGTCGTATGGCTTGTTGTGAGGCTCTGCTGGGGTGGTGGGCCAGGGCTAGAACCTGCCATCCCTCCCAGGCACCTCATGAGCAGCTGGGCACAGTGAGAGCCAGTAGCAGCTCTGCCCCATGTCTGTCTCTGGATCAGCATACCTGGGCCGGATTAGAAAAGACTGCAGCAGGATGGATCTCGATGAGCCGGGCTGTGATAAGCTGGTCTGCTGGATGGAGTTCTGACGAGGGGGAAGTCCGGATGTGGAAAATGGAGGTCCTCATGGAGTGGTGGGTGGGGGGGGTCGTCTGGCTTGTTGTGAGGCTCTGCTGGGGTGGCAGGCCAGGTCTAGAACCTGCCATCCCTCCCGGGCACCTCATGAGTGGCTGGGCACAGTGAGAGCAAGTAGCATTGTAACATTAAGGGGAAAAAAAATAACAAAGTGCTTTTTTTGTTTCTATATATATGTGTTTCTGCTGACTAATAGTACCACTTAAAATGTTAAATGTAGATATTTTATAATACAATTGATTGATGATTACTATTCTCTAAAAATACAGGGGTATATGCAAAATATTAAAGTTAGCAAAGTAGAATTTGTTCCAACTTCCACTGCTTTTTGATACATACAATACCAACTGCCTGTTTACACTTCAGATGCTGGGCGAAGTCTCAAGAAAAGTAAAGCACTCCTTCCATTGCCATCACAAAATCATCAAAGGGGGCCAGGCAGATAGTGCAGAGGGATGTTGTTGGTCTTGCATGCAGCCAACCTAGATTTTATCCCTGGAATCCCATATGTTCCCCCAGGACTGCGGGAGTGATTGCTGAGTGAAAAGCCAGGAGTAGCCCCTGAGTATTGCAGGGTGTGAGCCACAGAGCCAAATAAAAAATTCAAAAATAAAAAATTGAAATCTAAAGTCACCAACGGAAGACGTCCCCAGGCCCATCACTTGTCCAAGTTTTCATGAAACAAAATACTCCCATTAAATAAAACAATCCAAAGTCAATGAGAGGCACAGTGAATTTATATACTGAGATCATCAGTCAGCCTGTCAATGCAAATAAAGAGATAGCAATTGTACAGGCGTCAGAGCTGGTTGAGATAGTTTTACTGCAACTTTCTTCTTAACACCCAACATCTGAGTCTCTACACTGTTTTTAGTAGTCTTGATATTTAATCCCTGCTGTTCTCTACAATCTGACATTATTTGTAAAGGAAATCTTTGTACATAAATATGCTTTAAAAATTTCAGATGGATGGATCCTGATGATGAAATCACTGCTCTAATAAGAGATACCAGAACCCCTTTCCTGCCTTATCAGAGCAATACTGAGGAGGTTACATTCTGTAAGCTAGTAAGAGAGTTCACATAAAATACTAGACATGCAGTCACTTTGGTTTTGCATTTTCAGGCTCCAGAATTCTGAGAATGAATTGGTTGTTCAAGTGACTCAGTTTGGGATATTTGCTCCACTGCACACCAATCTCAGACAAGGAAATCTCACATTGCACTGTAGTATACATAGAGCATTTCTATCTGTATCTTTTTTAATCAATGACCTCCCATAGTTCCTAAGAACAAGGCATTTAGCTGCCTTTTGACCCCAACCCTTGAACGAATGACAACATTGTCTGATATCAACTTGTGGGCTGATGTCAGTTTATGGGCTGTAGTGAAATCTGTTGAGAAATTTCCTAAATCTACTTAGTAATAAAAGCTTTTATTTTAGTGAGAATCACCATTTTTAATAACTTCTAAGAATACAATGAATGCTTCAATTGCTGTTTTTGATTTCTCATTTTAAAAAACAAGCTACAAATTAATACCACTACCCTTTAGTAAGAAAAAGCATTAAAATATTCGTTGGGGTGGAGAAATAATGCACAATTGCTTTACATGTGGTCAACACTGGTCTGTTTTCAAGCATTGGATTTTGGCCCTCTGTGCATTGCCAATAATGATCCCTAATTAAAGAACTAGGAATATGTCTTGAGAACTGCCAGGTGTAACCCGATCACCATACCCCTCCTCATGATTCAATTGAAAGAGTCTAAGATATGTCTAACATAGTTATGTTTTTTCTGCTTTAGGCACACACCTACTGCAAGCATGTGGGAGTCAGGGGTTAGGTAAGACAGGGAAGGAAACAGTGTGCTAATTGTTGAAAATGATAATACCTGCCTAGAACTGAGCACTGAACATAGGCAAAGGGATATACATGATAACTTCTAAATATATGTATTGCAAGTCACAATGAGTAAGACAAGGAAGAGAGATGCAGAGAGAGAGAGAGGATGATTACTTAGTGTAGAGTCAAAAATAACCCCTGAGCACCAATAGGTGTGAGAAAAAATTTTACTTCTGAGCCAGGGATGTAGCTTGGAGGAGTAGAAAACTTGCCTTCTAGTATGAGGTCCTGGGTTTGACTGTCTGCTCCACCACCATACCAAAAAAGAAGTATATTAAATATCTATTTTCTAAAGGTACTATAATAGACCTAGGAAAAGGAATAAAGCATGGACAGTGGGGTGAAACTCAACAGGCTGGAGCAAATGTTTTGCAATAATACACATAGTATGATATGTTAAAAATAAAATTATCCAAACAATTGGATAAGCATCTACAGAATATGCCTTGATATTATAACTCAGCACATTTAAAACACATTTTGGTTGTCTGGAAAATTTAGGACTGAAGGCATAACAATGATTGTTACAAAAAAAAACATGTTTCCTTAAGAAATACAAAAACCAAGGGTCAGAGAGATAATAATATATGTGTTAAGGCATTTGCCTTGCACAAGACCAGCATCAGCTCATCTATCATCCCCTGAACACCACCAGCAATGATCACTGAGCACAGAGTCAGAAATACAACCTGAGCATCACTGTGCCCCTATGTGTACCCATATTTTTGAAATGCTAGTCTATAATGATAATAGATTTATATCTTCCCAAAATTCAATATAATTCTTGGAGTGGAAGAAAAGAAGAATACAAAAAAAGTTATAGTTGTAATATAATCAAAAGTTATAATATAGGTTTCATTCATTTGCCAAATGCTTCAAATGTAAAAAGTAACATAAATTATAAACCATACATTCAAAAAAATAAAAATAAATAGTGACATGTATGCTTCTATTACTATTGAGATGAGTTTTTTGACATCCCAATGACCTCCTTAAAGAAAAATGTTACTAAAAGAAAGCATCAATTGAATTTAGGCATTTCAAAAAATCACAAGACTAGATATTCTACCATTAGATTCCAATTATATCCAATTACAACAAATAAAAAGACATTTGTTATAAAAATATTTTAAAATCTCTGATTTATTATGATTTATTATGGTGTAAATCTGTTTACACCATAATATATAGTTATGATTTTAGTGACTGGTGTCAAATTCACAGACTGGTCTATACTTCTTAGATGAACACAACTTAGAGTTTTTCTGGATATTTGGTGTGTGGTGTTGTTACTGCCATACATGACCCTTACAAAGACAGGAAACCAAATGTGAGGGTGATCTGGCTGCAACATTGGATTGACTTGGCTGATCTGGTTCTCTAGGCGGGTGCCCTCTTCCTATCTCATGGCTTATGTGGGTGCATTGAAAGAGGCCTTCCACAAAGGAGATGGACCAGTCTTCCATCTAAATGATGGTGCATTTTGACAGTAAAATGTTATGTTTTCTCTAAGCTCCAGTTCATTAAGTGGCATGAGATTAAGGATACACAGCTTTATCTATACTATGAAATTGATTTATGCAAATAATGAAATACATATCACTATATCACTGTCTTCACATTCATCGTAATTTTTTTTGAGCAGGCACCAGTAACATCTCCATATGTCCTGGATCATGCTAGTAGAGCCCAAGGGCATCTGCTTGTTCCAGGAATATAAAGAGCCTCAACTCTGCCCATTCAATCATCAGGTCATGGGAATGAGGTATATAATTGTTACTGGTATTTGGCATAACAAATACAACACAGGTAGCTTTCAGGCTTTGCTGTGTGGGTGGCATACTCTTGTAGTCACCTCTGATATACAGCATTTATCGATGAACCGCACGGCCTCAAGCACCCCACTGAGCCGCACTCTGATAAGCTCTTCTGCTGGGTGGAGTTCTGAAGAAAGGAAAGTCCGATGTGGAAAATGGCAGCCCTCATGGAGTGGGGTGGGGGTGCCTGGCACTTGTAAGGCTCTGCTGTGGTGGCGGGCAAGAGCTAGAACCCACCATCCCTTCCGAGTGCCTCGTGAGTGTCTGGGCACAGAGAGAGCCGTTAGCAACTCTGCCCCATGTCTGTGAGTCTCTGGATCAGCATACCTGGGCTGGATTTGAAAACGACTGCTGCAGAGTGGGTCTCGATGATTACGGATGTGATACGCTCTTCTGCTGGGTGGAGTTCTGATGAGAGGGAAGTCCGGATGTGGAAAATGACAGCCCTCATGGAGTGGGGGCGGGGCATCTGGCACTTGTGAGGCTCTGCTGGGGTGGCGGGCCAGGGCTAGAACCCACCATCCCTCCCGGGTGCCTCGTGAGTGGCTGGGCACAGGGAGACCCGTAGCATCTCTGCCCCCATGTCTGTGAGTCTCTGAGTCTCAAACTAGCTAACTATGATTTACACAATGATGAAATACATACAGGAATATTGTTTTAGAACTTATTCTTTTTTAAAAAAAATAAATCTAGTTCTTAATTGAATCACAGTGATATATACAGCTACAAAGTTTTTCATGATCTTTCAGCATATAATGTCCTAACATCCACCCCTTCACCAGTGGAAATTTCCCACCACCAATGTCCCCAGGTTCCCTTCCTACACAGCTCCTGTAGATACTTTTCTTCTCTCTCTATCTCGCTCTGTCTCTCTGTCTCTGTCTCTGTCTGCCTGTCTCTCTCCCATTTTGGACATTATGTTTTGCAATACAGATACTAAAAGATTATCACATACATGCCTTTACCTACTTTCAATACTCAGTTCTTGTTCACAGTGATCATTTCCAACTATAATTATCATACTGATTTATTGCACTGTATTTAGGAAACATTGAAGATTATTTGTTTGATTTAGGCATATTTGGCTGTTCTTAGGACTTATTCCTCTTTCTGCCTTTAGAAATCACACTTTAGAGGTGCTTAGGGGACTATAAGCAGTCCCAGGGATTGACCTATGGTCAGGTGCAGGAAAGGCCTATGCTCTACCTGCTGTATTATCTCAGGACTTTTAAAATTCCTGACCCATGTTCTTCATTATTGATATTTTATCCTATTAAGAGAAGAACCATTTAAAAATCCCAAGAAGCCTATTTTGTATTATACTATCTGATAACACAGAAATGAATCTCACATTTTTTTAAGGGGGACAGGTAGATGATTTTGTAGAAAGACTCAATTTGATATTGTGAGTGAATCAAAACTTTGGAAGGCAGGTATATATGCATTAATGTCGGTTACAATACACAGTATGGCAAATCAAAATGATAAAATAATACACTCTTAAAAATGGATATATAAAGTTCATTTAACACTATAAAAAGAAAAAAACACTAGCTATACTCAAATTAAAATTTATTGTTTTAACTTATTGCTAAAATTGTTATTTTAATAATTGTTATTATTGTTATTACTGTTTTAATACAGTCTTTGCTGTAACTAATATTTTCTCTAATACGACAGGAAAATTTTCATGTTTATTATTTTTATTATAATAAAATACCACAACCAGCAACCCCAAAAGAGAGACACTCCAGAACCGCAGCTGCAATGGCAACACTAGACACTCAGACCCAACCACTCCAGACCCACAGCTGCACTGCTCGGCCCCACATGGAAGCAGCCCATGGAGCTCTGGAGGGTGGTAAATGCCTTGGCCAGCCCCTTGCCGAGTCCACCATAGGTCCAAGGGTTCGCTCACTCGTGCAGGGGTGGCCACGCTGGCCGGACTTGGAGCAGGGATTTGGGCTTCTCCTCCCATTCCTCCACCTCCATGTCAGTGGCAGTGAGCTCCCACTCACCACACCCAGCAACCCTGAAAGAGAGAGTTCCCAGACCCACAGCTGCACTGGGACAACAGTCTTAGATATTGCTGGAAGTAATGACTAGGTCATTCCCAGGATTTTTGACGTTTATACACTGTATACAGTGTACAAATGTTCTAGGCAGATTCTAGCCATGGCCCGTCATCCAAGTGAGCCTAGCAAGAAGGCAGGGGACGCCCCCATACCATGAGGTCAGTCATTCTCAAATCCAGACTCCACAGCTCTTCAGAGATCCACCTAAGAGAAAAGCTGATCTCTCTCTGTTGAACTTCATCAGTAAAGCTCGATATGAGAGCCTACTACTGAGAGTATACCACCTACATGGCAGAGCCTGGCAAACTACCTGTGTTGTATTTGATATGCCAAAACCAGTAACAATTATAGACCTCATTCCCATGATCGGAAGGAATGATTTGATGCTCTTTGTGCTCCTGGAGCGAGCAGATGCCCTTGGGCTACACTTGCTTGTGTCAGGACATATGGAGATGTTACTGGTGTCCTCTAGAGCAAATCGATGAACAACGAGAAAACAAGTGACACAAGCAATATTTCTAAAATCCCATATATTCTCTATGAATTTATTATCACCATTTTTATCATCTTTAATCAGCCCTCTAAGTCTTGATCGAGTGCTGTTCATTATAGAAAACCCAGTGTCTCATAGCCAATATCCCAGTCACTAACCGCAGATAAATTCTCTGATTTTTTTTAACTTCTATGTCATAATATATTAAAGGAAAGAGTAGAAGTGGGTTTGTACCTGAATCTGGATTTGTTTGTGTTTTTAGGTTGTAAAACTAAGTTCCTCAATTTAATAATCATGATCTTAATTGTATTTTTGTAAAATTAACTTAAGAAATTAGTCACACAAAGAATTTTTTTCAAGATTCATGCTCACCTATTTTGGTGGTTTTGAAATGATGTTCAGTACTAAGTACTATTTCTAGGACTTATTTTACTTTATAAATTTGACATTATGCAAAATCATAAGCAGACCAGCCTATCACAGCCCAGCTCATCAAGATCCACCCTGCAGTAGTCTTTTTAATTGGGCCCAGAGCCTCACAACAAGCCAGACGCACCACTCCATGAGGGGCCTCCATGTTCCACATCCGGTTTCCCTCATCAGCACTCCACCCAGAGACCAGCCTATACAGCCCGACTTATCGAGATGCATCCTGCAGCAGTCTTTTTTTAATCCCGCCCAGAGCCTCACAACAAGCCAGAAGACCCCCGACTCCATGAGGTTCTCCATTTTCCACATCCGACTTCCCCCTCACTCAGAACTCCACCCTGCAGACAGACCAGCCTATCACAGCCCGGCTCGCTCGGCCCTACGTGGCCACGTGGTTCATCAATAAATGCTGGATTTTGAGATGACTACAAGAGTATGCTACCCGCACGGCAGAGCCTGGCAAGCTACCCATGTAGTATTTGATATGCCAGTTACCAGTAACAATTATAGACCTCATTTCCATGACCTGATGGAATGGTTTTAGGCTCTTTATGTTCCTGGAGCAAGCAGGTGCCCTTGGGCTCTACTTGCATGAGATAGGTCATATTGAGATGTTACTGATGCCCGCTCGAGCAAATCGATGATGAACGGGAAGACAGTGATACAGTGATGCAAAATCAATCTCTTTTGTATTAAAAAAAATTCTTTTTGATATTCATGACATTCTTCAATATTTTTATTTACAATAATAAAATATTTTATATCTACAATAAATAATCTTAAAACCTATACATCCATAAAATAGTAGTAATTTAACTTACTATGGTGAGTATATAGCTAAATTCAAAGATACAATTTTACTTACTACCGAACAAATTACAAAAGATATTCAAAGTTACTAAAATTTCTAACAGCATAAAGGAAGCAAAAATCCAATCTTTACTAAGCACAAGTATGCAACTGTTCATTATTATTTGGGGAAGACCAGCAATTTAGATTGGTAAACAAAGATGTCAAAATTAGATATTTAATTACAAGTACCAAAATAACTTCAAATATTAATTACTTATACCCTGGTATTTTCTATATTTTTTTCTGACTGATCTAAGAAGCTACGTTTCATTTTGACATCTACATACTTCTCAAGGGGTAATGGAACTAGTATTTTAAACTGAGAAAGAGAAACACTTTCACATGTTTTTATTTTCCTGTTTTCGAAAAGGTTTTCATATGGCTTTGGCTAATTGAAACAACTGTTGAAAATTTACTTGGCACTTCTGAGTTTCTCTTCTCAGTATTTGCAACCCTGATGAAAATGTTTTTTATCTCAAAATATCTCCTTCTGTGATCTGGGCACTAATGTCACAAAGTTGAACACTGATTTTTTTTTTAAATGAAGTGAACTGGACAAGTGGCTAAAAACAATTGAAGTACCGAAGCAACAGTACTGTAGTTAGGCAACCAATCTAGGTATAGTAGATTCCCAACATCTCATATGGTTCCCTGAGCACCACCGGAGTGATCCCTGAGTTCAGAGCCAGGAGTGAGTCCTGAGCACCACAAGATATGACCTCCCCAAAAAATAAATAAATGAAAAATAAACAAACAGAAAAGCAACTGAATTTCCTCAGAAAAATGCTATTTACTCTTATTTTTTCAATGGCTATTAGTTGTCGTAGGTAAACAGTGATCCTTGTTTACTGATCTCTAGAGTTGTCAGAGGCAAAGCAGTTCGTGAAGTTTTAAGGTTCTGCCAAATTGGATAATGCTTAATCTGAGCCCAAACTCATTGTTACAGAGGAACAACTTTCATCAATGGTAGTTATGTTCTATTTGATTTATAGATGACACATATTATCTCTTAAAATAATCTGATGAGAGAGAGAGAGAGAGAGAGAGAGGGAGAGAGAAAGTACCTGCCATAAAGGCAGTTTGTGGGGAGGGGGCTGACATAATTGGGGCGCATTGGTGCTGAAAAATGTGCACAGGTGGATGCAATGGTACTGGAACACCATATGACTGAGACCCTATCATGAACATCTTTGTAATGGACTATAGCATGGGGATTAAATTTAAAAAATTGATGGAATTTGCTGGATCAGTCTGATATTAAGTAGATAAATGGATGGAGTGCATGCTTTCCATGAAGAAGAATTGGGTTTGATCCCCCCAAACCACAGAGTCCCCTAAGCAATGTCAGAGATAATTGCAAGCATACAGCCAAGGAGTGATCAGTCTCTAAGCATTTCACTGTAAAGAAAGAGATAAATAAAGCAATTTTTTAACTCAAGATACATCCTATGACAACCTAAAATATACTATGATTTATTTTTCCAAAACAGAGACAGAGAGATGATACAGGTTTCAAGGCACTTGCCTTGTCTGGGGCCAATATAAGTTTCTCTTCAAAATTAAAATTGCCATTTTCACAGATGAAAATATCATTATTTTAGGTTTAGGCAAGATACTATTAATAATAAGCAATAATAAAAATTATTTATTTATTTTGCATTCTATATAAACCTACCAGAAAAGATGCTCATCTTTGTATATGTACATAAATAGAAGCATGTCGAAATGAAACAATTTAGTATTGATTTTGGTATAGTCAAGATGTGTTTATATTAAACTAAAAGCACTTAAAATATAATATCAAATTAAAATGTAAACAAGTATGTCATTGATATAAACAAATATAATTCTGACTTTTTTATAATAGGCACAAAATAAGAATGAAAAATAACTACCAAAACAACTCACTCAAAAAATTTTAACTTGATTTCAATGACCGTCACAAAACATAAGATATATTTTCCTGTAAAAGTTTCATCAATATTTACAAAGAATAAACAGTCTATAACACCAAAAGTAGTTTCACAGTGGTTAAAATCAACACTATATTAAAAGACTAATAAAACCGTATAAGAGCAAAACAAAATAAGACATATATAAAAAGATAAATGCATAATAACACGCTGATTCCATTTGTTACTCAGCACAACTCCTAAATCACCCGCTTTTATTCTCTCATTTATTTCTATTTCTTTATTTCACTGCTCGACATTTGAATCTATATTCTACTCCCAGATACTCTTGATTAACTAAAAATTTAAACAAACTTTCAGCATTCTTGTAAACCTATATTGAAAGGCATTGAATATAAAATCCTGTTTTAATGTTTTCCTGATGTATAACTGCAAGAAATTACATAGCTAGGTATCCAAATTACATAAAAATCCAAATATCACGGAATTGAAAACAGTAAACAACATTAGAGGTAACACTAATCCATTTACCATATGTTGACAGATCTCTCCTAATGATTTCCTCAAACTAGTAAGTATATTTTTACTGGTTGCTCTTTCTGTTTTTTAGTAAAATTAAGTTTTCGTACTTTTAAGCTATACAAGTTTGACTTAGTAATGTTGTTAATTTCATAAAACCTTAAGTTTCAATGATTTGTAAATAAGGACAAATCAGATACTATCTTGTGCTAAAGAAAAACCAGATATTATCTTGTGCTAAAATTCTACAATTTTGATTAATTTATTAAACTCTGGAAATTGAATAGATATTTTCAACTCTTATTATTTACCATTTGCAAATCAGATTGCTTATTTTATTTTGGAAGTTCTTGAGCAACTGGTAGGTGCTCAGGGACTATCTCTGGCTCTATGGTTTGTTCTAACTCATGGTGGAACTTGTGGGACGACATTTGCTCCGAGAGACCACACTGAGTTCAACTGATAGCAAGGCAAGTGCCTTAAACCCTTTGCTGTCTTTCCTTTCCGATATTATATTTTTTTCATATTGTTTAGTAATATTATTTTCCTCTAAACTGTCAAAATCTAGAATAGTTGTATAGATTTGATAAACAGTGCATTGCAAATAAAATAAATACATAAAAAGAAATTGAAAATATTTCTTTTTCAATTCTTCAGACTTCTGCAACATATGACTCTATGTCATCTGGCCATTAGTCTTCTTGAATATTAGAATAAATAATAGTAAATTCCATTCAGACATTCAGTTTATTTATTTGCATAGGCTATAAATGAGTCACCTAGTATAGAAAATATAATGAAATATACTGATATCAAGGTGTTTCAAAATAGATGTATATCACATTTATATAATGTTACATATTTAACATTTATTCTTAAATTTTTAAGTCTTTTTTAGTGTAATTTTGAAAGAAGTTTGACAGGTTTAAGAGAAGGAAGTAACAACCTTATTAGTATCTAAGTCAAATATAGTACACCTCAATGCTGAAAACCAGAATTTATGAGTATATATATATCTCTCTATATATATTTTTTTAAGTCCATTATTTTTCTCTTGGGTGGTGCTCTAACGAGCTGTGGAGTCCAGGACATTGTAAATGACTGCCATCATGGTGCTGGGGTTCCTCTGGCTTCTTACAAGCTCTATTGGGGTGAAAGGCCAGAGCCAGAATCCGCCATCCCTCCTGATGCCTCATGATCAGCTGAGCACCGGGAAAGTTGGTAGCAGCTCTGCCCTGTATATCTGTGTCTCTAGTTCACAACTGACAGGCCAGGAGCAGTAAGGGGGCAGGCAGATCCACCAAGGCTCCTGGACAGGACAGAGCTAGGGAGAAAGGGACCCAAATTCCATCTCCATGAGAGTTCGGTGAGTTTAGCCACCAAGACTAGCATATCTGTGCTTGCCTCAAGCCCAGGTCGTAAGAATCCCACTCTAGAGAGAAGCCTGTTTCACGTCCTGGTATGCTGGTCCTGGCGGCTAAAGTCACTAGGCTCTCATGGAGATGGAGCTGGAGTCCCTTTCCCCCACCTCTATTCCATCCAGGAGGTTCAGTGGACCCACCTTTGAATTGCTCCCCAGGTTGTTGGCCGTGAACCAGAGACACTTAGGGCAGAGATGCTTCCAGTTCTCCCTGTTGTGCACGGCAGCAAAGCAGTCATGCATTACAACACTAAATGCAAGGACTGAGAGCACTTGCATGGCAGAGCCTGGTAAGCTACCCATGTTGTATTCAATATACCATTGAAACATTAACAATAATAGACCACATTCCCATCACTTGAAAGAAATGGTTTGAGGCTCTTTGTGTTCCTGGAGCAAGGAGAGGACCTTGGGCTATACTAGCATGTGGCAGGCACAAATGGACACATTACTGGTGCTCACTCCAGCAAACTGATGAACAATGGGAAGACAAGTGATACAAGTGATGCCCATTCTACTCTTTGTGTTATAAAACTTTGCTCACAGATAAATCCTTTTATCCATATTTGTATTAAAGATGTGGATACTCCCCATTCTTTCACAACATACAATCATTCTGAATTCTCAACCCAGTGTGGTTGTTTGTATAGAGTATACATAGAACTAAAGATAAGATGAGGTCACAGCAGCAACCACCTAATTCAAAAGTACTAGGAGTATCAATACTAGAGATTTCAGAGATCTAGCGATCTTGTTCTCTTTCTCCCTCTACTCTTTCTCTCTTACACACACAAAAACAAACATACACACACAAATGCAACATGCAAACAGCAAGAGAGCAGTTGACTGTAATGTAAAAGTAGAGACTGAGCACCTGTGTCTTAAACCTGCCTTAACAGTGCTTGTATCTTGGAGGGCTGCCTCCAGGAAAATAAGGAGTACATTCCTATGATTTAAAGCACCAAGTCTATCATATTCTGCTATGACAGTCAAGAAAAAGATGTCACAGTGAATTTCTTTACTAACAGACTAATACAAAGTCATTATAATGCTTGTTTTGCAAACCTAGGTCATGGAGTACTGGGCAATGACATGGTATTGGCATTGCCCAAATTGAGTCACGGTTTGGGTAATGGCATAGTAAACACTGATTCGGCCATTATATTGTATTTTATTTTCATTTTAGAGGCTCAAGGACAACAATTATTCCCTCCATCAGTTTTATTCTAGTCCCTAATTTCTAATTACAGTGTGAGATATAAACACATCGTCGCTTACCGGCGCATCCTTTTCCCTATTTAATCCCCTGTGCCTGACATTGTACATATGCTGTTGTCAAGAATCAAATCCCACTTGTTCTTGTTCATACTTGCACTGTAAAGCACTCAACCTTTCTTGTGTTTTACCATACAAGGTTATTATGTAGTTGAACCACAGTGCTTGATGCTATTATCTTTTCACTTGCTAGGAAGGTTTGCCTTTGGGCGCTGCAAATCATATGCTGGAATTCAGATTCCCAATTTTAATGCCTAATTTTGAACACTTCAGCTTTGTGTCAATTAGGTCAGTCCCATACAATTCTTTCTTTTGCATCCTGTTGTGGATAGTCTCCTTTCCCAAAACTGTTTTTGATTATCTGTGCTCAGCTATAGCTCACAGAAAGAATGCTAACATCTTTTTGGGGTGGGTTTAGGGCCTCACTAGGCAGTAAAGAGCAACTCCTGGCTCTATGCAGTCTGTACAGCTCCTAGTAATGCCCAGGGACCGCGTGTGGTGCTGGGGATTGACCAGGTAGACCCAAGCACTGTAACCCCTGCGTTAGCTCCTTGGACCCTTCCTTTGTAGTCTAAAGAAAGTTCTTATAGATAACATGAGATCCCAATTATCTTTATATTTAGGAATAATTTCACTTGATCAAATATATTGTTGTACTACTCTAGATTCTACCTGAATGCTGCAACTGTGATTCTCAGTAAGAAGAAATTGAATCATCGGGAAAAATTAGAAACCCAGAATATTAGATTCAACTCAGACTTATAAAAGCTATTAACTCTTTGAGCTGTTTCAAGCAGTTTGAATATTTTGTCCAAATAATTCTTATCCACACTGAAACATAAAAACTACTTTCCTGGGATAAACTGCTGCCATGATTTGTGCTAAAATGTTGTTAGGTCCCTATTTCCTATATTTACTGTGTTGGGATGGTATGCTGGATTTTCTAACCAGAATTTTTTATTTTCTTCATTTTCCTTGGGTGTTAGCACTTTCTCGTATCTCTGACTTCATCATCTTATAATTCTTTGCAATTCTATATTCTAAAAAAAGAAATGAAAAATTCTGTACAGAATGGCTTTATGTTCCTTTTCTTGTAATTACTTTTCTAACTCCTATATTATTTGATGTCCTACAGGTACACTTGTACTTGTCCTACAGGTACACTTGTCCTACAGGTACATATTTCCTTAAAATAGTGTCCTGGGGGGACACTGTGCCAAGAAATTTGGGTTCATAAGCTATTCCTGTACTCAGTAATGGTCCAAAGAGGTGTTCAGGGGACTATATGCAATATTAGGAAATAAGCTGAGATAATCAAGTGTCATCCCCTGTACTATTTTTCACACCCCCTCCTAATACTGCTGTTATACCTTGCCTTAAGCATAACTTTAATAACTATCTTCAAAATAACCAAGATAGCATATATGATAAAAACTTCATATACACATAACTAGTTTATGATTATTTTAAATTATTTATTCCTGAAGAGTTTCTTATTGTCAAGCATCACTGCTCAATATTTGAGAAGTACTGACAACATTCTGGGAGACCTGAATTGCATTCTTTTTTTTTAACATTTTATTATACCACCGTGAGATATACAATTACAACGTTGTTCACGCTTGGGGATCTCGGTCACAAAGTGTTCCAGCACCCGGCCCTCCACCAGTGCCCCTCAACCACCACCCATGTCCCCAATTCCCTCCCCCTCCCACATCCTGCCTAAATGGCAGGCTCTTTATCTCCTCTCTCTCTCCCTCTCTCTCTCCTCCTTCTCCCACACATTGTGGGTTGCACTATGTACACTTAGAAGCCATCATTTGCATTTTTTGTCTGTATTTAATGCTCAGTTCTATGTTGATATCAGACCTTTAGACATTTATTCACACATGTTCCCTTCTCTATCTAACCAAACCTCTGACTCCCATGCGCTTGTGGTAATTTCCACTTTTGGTAAGATCACCTGGTATATTTATGTCATGCAAATTAATGCAGTCATTCTATGTCTCTCTCTTTCCTTCTGACTAATTTCACTCAACATGATTCTCTCCATGTCCATCCATTTATAGGAAAATTTCATAACTTCATTTTTTCTGACAGCTGCATAGTATTCCATTGTGTAGATGTACCACAGTTTCTTTATCCAGTCATCAGTTCTCAGGCATACTGGTTGTTTCCAGGTTCTGGCTATTGTGAATAGTGCTGCTATGAAAATAAAAGTGCGGATTGTGTTTCCGCTGTGTGTTTTTGGCTTTCCAGGGTATATTCCCAGGAGCGGTATGGCTGGGTCAAAAGGGAGCTCAATTTCTAGTCTTTGGAGGAATGTCCATCTTGTTTTCCAGAAAGGTTGTACAAGTCGACATTCCCACCAACAGTGTAGGAGAGTCCCCTTTTCCCCACATACACGCCAGCACTTGTTGCTTTTACCCTTTTGGATATGGGCCATTCTCTGTGGTGTGAGGTGATATCTCATTGTTGTTTTGATTTGCATCTCTCTGATGATTAGTGATGATGAGCATTTTTTCATATGCCTTTTGGCCATTCGGATTTCTTCCTTGTCAAAGTTTCTGTTCGTCTCTTCTCCCCATTTTCTAATGGGGTTGGCTGTTTTTTTCTTATATAGCTGTACCAGTGCCTGATATATCCTGGATATTAACCCCTTATCAGATGGGTATTGGGTGAATATTCTTTCCCATTCTGTGGACTGTCTTTCTATCTTGGTCACTGTTTCTTTCGAGGTGCAGAAGCTCCTCAGTTTCATGTAGTCCCATATATTTATATTTTCTTCTAGTTGCTTTGTTAATGGTGTTTTACCTTTGAAGATGTCTTTAGTTCCCTGCTCATGGATGGGGAGAATTAACATTGTCAAGATGGTAATACTCCCTAGAGCTTTGTACAGATTCAATGCGGTTACTATAAGGATTCCCATGACATTCTTTAAAGAAATTGACCAAACACTCCTGAAATTCATATGGAATAATAAACCCCCCACGGATAGCTAAAGCAATCCTTGGGAAAAAGAAGATGGGAGGCATCACCTTTCCCAACCTCAAACTGTACTACAAAGCAGCAGTAATTAAAACAGCGTGGTACTGGAATAAAAACAGACCCATGGACCTATGGAATAGAGTTTTGTATCCTGACACCCACCCTCAAAGATATGATCAGTTAATCTTTGATAAAGGTGCAAAGAGTCCAAAATGGAGTAAGGAAAGCCTCTATATCAAGTGGTGCTGGGAAAACTGGACAGCTACATGTAAAAAAATGAATTTGGACCGGTGTCTAACACCTTGCACAAAAAATCAGATCAAAATGGATTAAAGATCTCAATATCAGACCTGATTCCATAAAGTACGTTGAAGAAAATATAGGAAAATCCCTCCACGACACTGAAGCCGAATAGCATTCTTATGCTGCTTTCGTAGGGCCCAGGACTCTGAGGCGTATGTTAATGCAGGGAGAAAGGTGGAGTCAAAGAGATGTGCCCGGAGCCGGAGGTTCTTTGTCCTTTTAGCTATTCCTTCATGCCTTTGAAGGCATTCCATGCTGCTCTCTTCCTCCTGCGTAGCTCAGGTATTAGGTCGTTCATCACGTTGACTTCTCGACCTAGGTACACATAACTGCTGCAATCAAAGATGTCTGTTCCATTGAGAGTGAATGGGGCCTCTGGTACTAGTTCATTTTTCATAAACATAGTTTTCTTTAGATTCAACTGTCGACCTATCTTTCCACATTTCCGGTCGAAGTCAGCCAGCATTTGTGCCGCTTGGCTAATATTTGGTGTTATTAGAGCGATGTCATCAGCGAAGCGGAGGTAGTGTAGTTGCTGACCATCTATCTTCACTCCCATTCCTTCCCATTCTAATTGTTGAATGACGTTCTCAAGGGTGGCTCTGAGACCTCTCTGTTCTCCCAGAGAGGAATCGAAAGAGCTATGCTTGGAATATCATGCCTCACTCAAGTGAGAGGAGGAATCCAGAGCTTGGACCTCCATCACTCTTCCAGAATCAGGGACGCTGTCTCATTTGCCAAGGCATTAAAAATCAGATGGGCTAGACATGTAATGCGATTTGGAGATGACCACTGGACTAGACCTGTTACCGACTGGATCCCACGGGATGTCAAAAGATCACGTGGCTGCCCACCTATAAGATGGTAAGAAATTCTTGTCAAGACCCTGAAGGAATGGTTTGAGGCTCTTCATATTCCTGAATCAACCAGATGCTATTGGGCTACATTGGCACGTGATAGGTTCCAAAGAAATGTTACTGGTGCCCGCTCGAGCAAATCGATGAATAACGGGATTCAAGTGATCAAGTGATCAAGTGACTGACACATTAAAAACTGTCATTTTCATGGTAGCCATATCAGTAATTTCAGTATGTAGAGTACCAGAAATTTTACATGAGTCCATCTAGATCATTTTAATCTCCCTTTGACACCTGAGACAACACTTTAGAGTATCTGAAAAGCTCCACATTAGTTTAAAAACCAAGAGGAGAGAGAAGGACTGGATAAATAGTAAAACAGGTAGGATTCTTGTCTTGCTTCTAGTAGACTGGGGTTCTAATCCTGGCATCCATTTAGTACAGGTGTAAACACAGGAGTAAGCCCCTGGGCACAATTGGTGTGCCCCCAAAATAAAAGATTGAAAAGCAAAATAATTTCAATCTTCCTTGGTGCTCACAAAGGAGTATGCACCCTGGTGCATGAAATGATGGAAACTGACTTTGTAAAGACCCATGTGAGGCATTAATAATCTTATGTCTTTGAAAATTAAGTGACTTATTCTGCATAAGTGTCCTAATATAATGGTTTGAGGCTCTTTATATTCCTGGAGCAAGCAGATGCCCTTGGGCTCTACTAGCATAAGACTGGACATATGGAGATGTTACTTGTGCCCGCTCGAGCAAATCGATGATGAACAGGAAGACAGTGATACAGTGATACAGTGATTACGCATTATTGATGTATTGGAAATTTAATTGTTTGATGTAAGCTAAGTACAATTATCCCATTTGAACGGCAAGGATTGGTATAATAATAAAATATGACCTGCTTTAACTAATGAGGGAATGCAGGATTATCTGTTAGGGATGTTTTCACTTCCCAAAATAAGGATAATGTACCTCACATATCCATTTGTAAACCTGGAGTTGCTGTACTATTTTATATTGATGTGACTATGGGGGAATTAAAAAAACAGCAAAATAAGAGCAATGAAACCAATGAACATAATTCTGGAACTCACTTAACAAGCATTAATAAATGTTAAAGCATTTGTTAATGCTTTAACAAAAAATAAAGCATTGACTCAACCAATCCTTAAACTGGACTAACAGCTAGAATTTCAATACTTAATAAGGGTTGTCTTATTTGCTCCTTTATCAATGGTTACTGATTGGTATGAAGTGAGCTTAATTTTTTCAGATTAGAATTTCTTATGAAACTTTCCAGTTATAAATACTACTATACCATTACCAGTTATAAATGACTGCAAAACCTGCAAACAGTTGAGTTGAAATTATGTATTCTGTCATTTGTTTTCTTTGGTCTTTGGAGAAAGACAAGTATCAGTTTGAAAGTTAGTCCTTCGATTAATGGTTTTATGCTCCTGAATTATTAAATAAATTTGGGGTAGGAGGAATGGAAGTTATTTTATTTTCTAACTTTGTACTACACAACAAGACTATAAAAATCAAAATTGAAAGGTACTGGAATTAAAATAGACACAGTCCAAATGGAATTGAATTATGAGTCCTAAATTAAGTCCAAAGAATTATGGGAAGGGTGGTTATGATGAAGGGACTAGTATATAAAGTGTATCCAAAAAATTTGTTCAACAAATGGTCTTGGGAAAACTGGATAGATATATGTAAAACAATTACTAAATAGAACTGAACCACAAGTCATTCACAAAAGAAATCTCAAAGTAGTTTAAAGGTCACAGATGAGACTAGATCACAAAATATATCAAAGAAAACATCAGAATTCTCCAAAAATGGACCACAGAGGACTCTTCAAAGGAGATGACCACAGCGACAATGAAAATAAAAACAGAATAAACATAGGAAATTAAAAATTTGCACAGTGAAGAGACATAAGCTCCAATAAAAATCACCCTACCAAATTGGATAAATTATTTGCACTCAATACATCACATAATGGATTGATATCCAAGATCAATAAAGCACTCCACAAAACTCAAGAGAAAATTATCTGTAATTCCATACACAAACTATGCTAGGGATGAACAGTCACTTTCTCCAAGCTATATCTGGAAAGAAAGCAGGTACATAAAACAGTACTCATCATTACTATTTCCTGTAAACTGGCTGTTAATTAATAAAAATTACTTGTCTTCAAAGGAAAAAATCATCATAAACTGTTCAGTCAAAATAATCTGATGGCATAACTAACAAAGATAAAACTATTTTACATTCTGAAATAATTTTTCATCTAGCATCTTAAGTCAAAAACTTAAGTCAGAAAAGAAATTTTCTGGGAGCAACTGAATACAATTCAGCTCACAATGTATTTGAAGTATTTAATAATACCATGTTCAATATATTTGATGATGTTATATTGTTCATAGTTTAAGGAGTAAGTATAAATATCTGAAATGTAATATATTTTGAATAAGAGCTGACATGAGTGAATAAATCAAGTCTTCTAATACTCTATGTGCTGTTAGATTGAGCGAGCAGGATGGAAAAGTGAATGATTCATTCAAAGACCAATTTCATAACATTTTTGATGTCTTAGTAATAGATTATATTCATTTTATTGCATTCTTTTCAGATTTTTTGGATGTAAAGACTTGGCATTCAAATCACAACCAGTCAGTTTAAAAATTCCTTTTCCTTGAAGCTAATTCAGTAGTTAGCTACAGTTACTTGTGTTAGTTAAAAGAGAGGACAAAAGATAATCAGCTCTGGATACTTGAGTATAAACTGAGAGCACCAGATAAGTGGGGTATAGATGGATTGGAAGTGACTTAGAGAAAGGGTAAAAGAATTTTAACTCTAGTTGTGTTGAGGTAAGATACTAGTGTATAACATAATCATAAATATCAACACCATTATAAACAAATTATCCGTTAAAATAAATTAACCAAAAATCAAAATGTGAAATAGAGAAAAGCAAAAAGGAAACATTGCCAAACATAGGTACATTTATTTTTTGCCTTGCATACTCAACTGTGCATATATATATATATATATATATATATATATATATATATACATATATATACTTATATATGTATATATACACAGGCACATACATACAAATGCAACATGAGTAGAACTCATATTTAGTGGACATATAGGTATATTTGGTGGATTCACATAAGGTGGATCTACAAATAGATATGTCTGAAATGCTAAACTGAGGAAACTGTGAGAGGTTTTAGGTTCCATTTGAGTTTTAAAAGTGAGTGTCTGCACATCCACAAATATATGATCTCTTCATCTTTGGTAAAGAAGAAAAACATGAAGTGGAATATAGAAATCCTCTTCTGGGGCCGAGCTACAGCCCAGCGGTAGGGCGTTTGCCTTTGCGTGGCCGGCCCATGCCGGCTGGGGTTTGATCCCGGCATGCCATATGGTCCCCGAGCACCACCAGGAGTAATTCCTGAGTGCAAAGCCAGGAGAAACCCCTGAGCATTGCTGGGTGTGACCCCCAAAAAAAAAGCAAAAAAAAAAAAAGAAATCCTCTTCAACAAGTGGTGCTGGGAAAATTGAGCAGCATTATGCTAAAAAAAATGAACTTAGACCTCTGTCTAATGTCATACACACAAGTCAGATCTAAATGGATTAAATATCTCAATATCAGACCTGAATCTATAAAGTACATTGAAGGAAGCCCGGGCAAAATCCTCCACGACAGTGAAGCCAAAGGCAACTTCAAAGATGAAACACAACTGACAAAGAAACTGGAAACCAAAATTAACATATGCGACTATATAAAACTAAAAGAGGCTTCTGAACCTCAATAGAAAGTGACTATGTTACAAAAGACAGCCCATGGAGTGGGAAAGAATATTCACCAAATGCTCAGTTGATAAGGGGTTAACATAAACAAAATTGTAAGGTACTGTAGAACTTTACAAAAAGAAAACAGCCATCCCCATCAAATAATGGGGAGAGGAAAGGAACAGAAACTTGATCAAAGAAGAAATTCAAAGGACCAAAAGGCATGTAAAAATGCTCATTATCACTAGTCATTAGGTAGATGCAAATCAAAACAACAATGAGGTATCATCTCACACCACAAAGACTGTCAGAGATCCAAAAGAGCAAGAACAACCGGTGCTTGCGTGTATGCAGGACAAAGGGACTCTTATCCACTGTTGTTGGGAGTGCCCACTGGTCCAACCTTTTGGAAAACAATATGGACAGTCCTCCAAAATCTAGATATTGAGTTTCTACTTGACCCAGCAATAACACTCCTGGGAATATACACTAGGAGCCCAAAACACACAGCAGAAACACCATCTGTGCTTCCATGTCCAAAGCAGCGCTATTCACAATAGCCAGATTAGGAAAACAAACTGAATGTCTAAGAACAGACATCTGGAAAAGAAACTATGGTATATCTACATAATGAAATACTATGCAGCTGTTAGGAAAAATGAAATTATGGTATTTGCCTATAAATGGAAGGACATGGAGAGTATCATGTTGAGTGAAGTTAACCAGAGGGAAAAAGAACAGACATAGAATGACTACATTCATCTGTGGGATATAAAAATATATATATAGACAAATATGAATATATATAATGATACTAATATCCAATGATACTAATATCTAGGCAAATCATGGACCAGGAGGACTTGTTAGTGGTTGGAATCTAACACAAGTGTGTGGGAGTCAGAGTTTAGATAAGACAGAGAAGGAACCAGAGTGCTAATAATTGTTGGAAATGGTAATGTCAGTCTAGAACTGAGCATTGAATATAGGTAAAGTTATATACGTGGGAACCCCTAAATGTAATTATTGGAAGCTACAATGTATAAGAGAAAGAAGATATAGATAGATAGATAGATAGATAGATAGATAGATAGATAGATAGATAGATAGATGATAGATAGATAGAGAGAGAGAGAGGCAAAAGTGCTTGCCAAAGAGGCAGGTTGGAGGAGAGGGAGGGAATCAAGGGTCATTGGTGGTGGGAAATGGGCACTTGTGGTTGGGGAGGGGGAGGGAATCAGGGGACATTGGTGGTGGGAAATGGGCACTAGTGGAGGGATGGGTGCTGGTACACTATGACTGAAACCTAATTATGAACAGTTTAGTTATTGTATATCTCACAGTGGTTTAATAAAATAAAATATTTTTACTCCTATGCATTGTAATTGTTTATGAAGAATGAACTAGTTCCAGAGGCCCCATTCACTCTCAATGGAACAAACATCTCTGAATGCAGCAGTTATATGTACCTAGGTCGAGAAATCAATATGATGAACAACCTAAAACCTGAGCTGCACAGGAGGAAGAGAGCGGCATGGAATGCCTTCAAAGGCATTGAAGAAATAGCTAAAAGGACAAAGAACCTCCGGCTCCGGGCACATCTCTTTGATTCCACCGTTCTCCCTGCATTAACATAGGCCTCAGAGACCTGGGCCCTACGAAAGCAGGATGAGAATGCTATTTGGCTCTCCCAGAGAGGAATCGAAAAGAGCTAGATTGGAATATCACGCCTCACTCAAGTGAGAGAAGGAATCCCGGAGTTCTGACATCCGTCGCTATTCCAGAATCAGGGACTCTGTCTCGTTTGCCAAGGCATCGAAAATCAGATGGGCTGGACATGTAATCTGATTTGGAGACAACCGTTGGACTAGAGCCATTACTGACTGGATCCCACGGGATGACAAAAGATCACAAGGCCGCCCACCTACAAGATGGTCAGACTTCCTTGTCAAGACCCTGAAGGAACGGTTTGAGGCTCTTCATATTTCTGAATCAACCAGATGCCATTGGGCTACACTGGCACGTGATAGGGTCCAATGGAAATGTTACTGGTGTCCGCTAGAGCAAATCGATGAATAACGGATTCAAGTGATCAAGTGATCAAGTGATGCATTGTAATGCTGTTTTAAAGGGAACTTCTGAAAGGATGTAGGTTCTAAATTATTAAACTTAAACTTTTGTGAAAAGAAGTTAGAAATCAGTCTGTTTATGAAATTTTTTTGACTGCATAGTTATACAAAAGTATATTATTGTTAGTTATTTTTAAAATTTGTTTTAACATGGTTAAATTTGCTTATGACACAATTTGCCTCAAATTTAGTCTAAGTTATATATGTGTATATATGTAAATACACATATATGTTTTCCAATTAAAAACACAGTATACCCTACCTCTAAAAAGAAAAGTTATTTCAAAAAAATATTTTGGGTTAATTAGATCTAGATTTGTGGTTGAACGCAATCCTTAAATGGTGACTTAATACTGGAAAGTTACAAGCTCTTCAGCTATTAGATTTTTTTAATACTCAATTTGAACAAAAGAGGTATCTATAGCTATAAATATCAATTGGACATGTTCTCTCTGTTGAAATGAAAAAGCTTTTAAAAAATCCTATCCATGCTTTTGGTATTGGCATAGATTGTTTAATATATATATATATATATATATATATATATGAATATATATACATGTGTATATGTATATATAAAATGATACTTAATTGTCTTTATTGAAAATTCTTTGATCACTTCCTCAGTTAAACATGTGTCTCCTCAGAATTAAAATGCATACAAAATATTTCTGGCGTTGACATTTTAAAAGTAGTACTTTTTTTGCATTTTTTTATGGGAGTGAACAAAGAAAAACCCAAGCAATGTTTCCTAACTGATTTAGATATTTCAAATAAAACTGTCTAGTTCTGCAGCATCAATAAGAGAGTGTTGTTAGACAGAACTTGTCTCCATTTACCCATCATAGGAATTTGGGGAAAGAACATTTACTTTCATTAGCCAAAGCTCAGTTTCTCTTTGAGAATTTGTGTTGTACAAAGATCACAGATTGAAGGGGCTCTAAGAATAAATTTAGGGATTCCCCATCACTTTCTGGCAAAATAGTTATATTTTCGTCAAAAATCTTGTAGAAGAGACAAAGAAAAAAAATAATTCTCAAATAGAGTGACCTATTTAAATATTCAGACCAACTCTTTTTTTAATATTTTATTATACCACCATGAGATATACAGTTACAAAGATGTTCATAAGATGTTCATATTTGGGTTTCAGTCATACAATGTTCCAGCACCCAGCCCTCCACCAGTGACCGAATCTTTTATTTTAAGATGAAGTTTGAAGAGAAGGTTAGAGGATTCCTCAGAAAATTATTGCCAAAGTAGGATTTTGTAGTTTTAATTGAACTAATTTTTCACATTTTACAAGATATAAAGTCATGCTATGTCCTAAACATTTTTCCAAGTTAGTATTTATGTGATTAAACAAACAAACTTTTTTTTTAATTTTATTATGACACCATGGTATAGACATTTGTAAATAATGTAAAAGCAAACTAATATAATGTTACTTTGTCAGGAAAAAAATGTAGACCTGTCACTGTGGGGCATACATAAGAATTAAACTTAACATCTTCTAAGAGAAATCTTTATCTCATAGAATAAAAAGTTGTTACTATTTAAAAAAAAATAAACTGGGACCAAAAAGATAGCAGAAAGGGTTGCAATACATCGTTGCATATGGGAGGTCCAGTTTGATACTTAATATTATGAGTCTTCAAGCAACACTGGGGTTAGCACTGAGCACTTGCCCAGAAGGAGCTGCTATAAACAGGTGAGTCACTGAAATTAAAAAAATAAATAAATATGGGGCCGGGGAGGGGGGGGGGGAGGGGGGGGGGGGGGGGGGGCCCCGGGCCCCCCGGTGGGGGCCGGGGGCCCCCCAAACCCCCCCGGCCCCCCCCAGGCACCCACTTTTGCCCACCCCGGGGAAGAAAACCCTTGCGGCTTCTCAAAAAAAAAAAAAAATGGGCTGCAAAAATGCAAAGGTGTCCACTGTATGCCACCCTGGGATTTGTAACAGAGAAAAATGACTTTGTGAAAAATCACTGTATCCGTTATGTCGGGGTTGTTGTCGTGTTTTCTTTTTAACATTCTTATGCAGAAAAATGGAAAAGGCCAAAGTAAAAACATTATTTAAGAGTAAATTTAAAAATAAATTCATTTATTTTTTATAATGTTCTGCAATTTAGGATTAACTTTGGTGCTGAATCTCAAGCTACATGGATGGTAAAAGATAGGACAAGGGGTAACAATTTCTGTCCATTCCTGATAAGACACTGTGAAAGCAATTTCTCAGTGATGTTTTTATCTCAGCGTTTCCTTGATCAATATTGCCTCAAAATGAAAGGATATTGCCCACCGAGAATAACTTACATTTAGGTGAACAGTTTCCTATTTCCTGTGGGTCAGACACTGTCTTTAGAGAAGTGATGGGAGAGAATTTATACAAAGATCTTCAGCACTTTGGGGACATCATTTTTAGCCAATGCCCTGTGTCAAAATGCTGCCTGTTGTGGAAAGACAGCTAATAGGCAGCATTTCAGATTTACACACAGAAGAAAAAAATAATTTTACCTGTGAAACAAGTGATTATTTTTATGAGATTAGGTCTTTGGAAGACTTGGGGGGGTTCTTCAGTGGAGATCATATCATATTATTTTGAACCATCACTTGCTACTTCCAATAGATACTGAGATACAAACAGTACCTCACTGTTGTACATTGAAGACTACCATTACAGTGCAGGAAAGACGATTGAATAACCCAGCCACCTAAACAAGCAAACACTAAGGCAAACAGAGCTAATCACATCTTTCACATCTAATTCCACTCCCCTCACTTGGAGGTAACCTTTTTGCCTCAAGGCCCCTTGACCCAAAAAGAGAGCACAGGCTAATTCACTTCCAATCAAGGTCTGCTTACTGAGACTGCCTCTCTTTCGAAACATGTAGACACCAGCTGTCTGAGACCGCCCAACTGTCATGAAATTTCCCAAGAAAATGATGCTAATTTGCTTTGCCAAAGAGGAATTTTAAAGATAACACAGGGAGCTTCTTTCCCAGACACTTCTCTGTGTACAAAATATCTTTTCAAGAACTGTCTCACACCCTCATAGGCCATAGATGTGTAACCATAAAGACCTGGTGAAGGCATGTCCCCAAAAGGCTATCACTGTCACAGCCTCAGGCTCACCTATCTCAGGCATTCCAGAAATCAAACAGAAATCAAGGAAAAGCCTTTTGTTTTTGTGGCTGATGCTAGTTGTTAGGCTTTGACCACCAAATTACTCTTCCTTGTCTGATGTCAGAGCAGTGACTGTTTTCTTTTCATAATTTAAAAAAACTCTTCAATCACAGGAGCGTTTGTTTTAAATTCAGAGACTTTAATTTGGCTGATTACCATGGCTTCATTTCCCTTGTTTACCAAGACTATCCTGCTTTTTGATACAAGTATTAAAAGATTGTAGTAATTTTGATCACTGTACTCCATAAAAGAGACGGATGTCTTTTGAGTTAGAATGTGTGGGCTTTGAAGTTTAGTGCTCACTAAAACAGTCCTAAAACGTGGCTGATGCCTGATCAAATCTCCTTCCTCAATTGTAAAAGTGCAGTGGCATTGCCTTTAGGAACAACTATATGAGATTCCGGGAAACTTATGAGAACTGTTATCTTTTATAATGATTTTTTTACCATTATAGTTCTATGAGTTAAAAATAAACATTTAATGGCCTGCTTGGTAGCACTGTACACAGCTTCAAACAAATCCCTTTTGAAAAAAATGAGATGATTTTATTGCAAAGACAATGTATTGGGGGAAGTAGTTCAATTTACTCTAGTAAAGCTGCTTCGTAGCAGGAGAAACAGGCAGGATTTGAGGGTCTAAATTTTTATTCGGGACCTTCATCAGAATGCATATGATACTAACATGAAAATGACAATAGTTGGATGAAAGCTGGAGGCTAATCCAAACCAATGGGCATATCAATTTGCAAGTGAGTCTTGAAAGCTGGTCTTTTTGGTCTGTTTCTTTGACAAGTGAGTCAGTCTCACGCCTCAGTCGGCCTCACCCCTCCCGCGTGCTCATTATATAATGTTGTTATGACCAAACACCTGGGAAATGATATGGACTAAATACAGGTGACTTTAACATTTTGCAGGATCCAGTGAGAGAGAATTCTTGCTGGCTCTTGAAATTAAAGGTTCCCCAATTTATTCGATATAGAAAGCACTTTCAAATAGTCATTTGGTTTTAAAGAAGTCTCTGAAGGTAACCTTGAAAGTTATTTGCATCAGAAGATCATTGTCTTTAGAAAATGGTGTTTACTGGGGTGGCTTAGAGATGTTTATAAGAATCATGAAGTGGAGGAAAAAATGATTAAGGTTTCTCTAAATTATTTCCAAGCATAGTAATTCTCAAAAAAAAAAAAAAAAGAAGCTGGTTTTAATTGACTTGTCCATTGCCTTAGGCTTCAAAGATTAAGAGAGATACAGTTAAAAATTTACTATGATAAAGTTGCTTGAGAGAGGAAAGATTAGAAATTCACCTTCAGAGGAAACAGTAAAAATATCTCCTTGATTTTCACTCCCATGGCAAAAATTTCTGATATGCCACAGTTTTAATAGAATATTTTTTAAATGAATCTGGTAGATCAAAATTTCCTTCAGGCATCATCAGACATGATGTATCCATCAGGCGTGACTTTGATGGTCCTTTTACACCTTAGGTGGAACTAATGATCTGCAAACACGTTCAGGCTTCCACAGCATTGCGTCAGTACCATATACCCCAGCTCTGAATCATACATTGGAGATGGCTGAAGATTGCTGAGAATGACTTCAGCTTCTGAGCATTGCTTAAATCACTCTATATATAACGATCATCTCGTGTGTGTGTGTGTGTGTGTGTGTGTGTGTGTGTGCACCCGTCAATGCTCAGGGTTACTCCTGGATCTGCACTCAGGAATTACTCCTGGCAGAGCTTGGGGGACCATATGGGATGCCAGGGATTGAACTCAGGTCTGCCGTTTGCAAGGCAATTGCCCTACCCCTGCGCTATTGCTCCAGCCCCTATAATGATCATCTCATGAGGTTACTTCCCTGCTTAGAAGCACATCAAAACTATGATTAAAACACCTAGAGATAAATTATTTGGCATTATTTATTTATTTATTATTAATTTTTTATTTGGGAGCCATACCTGGTAATGCTGAGGGGGTACAAAGTACACTGTGAAGCACAACTATGAGGTCCAGATGTGGAAAATGGAGGCCCTCATGGAGTGGGGGGGTGTCTGTCTTGTTGTGAGGCTCTGCTGGGGTGGCGGGCCAGGGCTAGATGTCAGGTAGCACAAAGACACTGCCCTAGCAGATCCATGCCTCACTTTATGAAAAATCACTATTTTGATCTTTATTGTCATGTTTGCTATCCCTAGTTTGCAAATATAGAGCCTAAATTTTGCGGTAAGTACTTTTCCCAAAGACATATTTCTAATCAACAGTAAAACTGGTGCACAGATATTTTCCCTTTTTTCTCCCTAAAGCGTTAAAATTTATAGTTTAGTTCTCTGATGCAAAATGACTAGAATGATTTCATTCTTATTTTAACTATCTTAAAACAAAACAATATAAGAATGTAAATTGTTATTTATTTGTTTGTTTGTTTGTTTGTTTGCTTTGTGAGTCATACCCCAGCCATGCTCAGTGGTTTCTCCTGACTCCTTCTCAGGAATTTCTACTGGCAGTGCTTCTGGCAGTGCTCATTTGGGATGCCAGGGATTGAACATGGGTCAGCCACATGCAAGCCAAAAAAAGCAAACACACTCTACAATTGCTCTGTCCCGAGAATGTAAATGTTTATAAGGTTGTGAAAATGATGGTCCTCTCATATCAAGACAATTTTCTATTAAGTATTACTGAGAAGCAAATGAGGATTAAATTTAGGTTTATATTGAAAATAATAAAATATACTTTGCACTAAATAAAAATCACTTGTGTATTTTTTTCAATTCTTTCAGCTTTTCAACTATTTTTCCATTTTGTTTTGATTTTGACTTATGTATACGTAAGGAAAGACTGTGAGGAAGAGACTCTCTTATTCATTGTTTGAGAATGCTTGATAGGTACTTGATAGATCTTTGCTATTAGAAGTAGTAAATACCATTCTGCCTGTTGAAAACTGATCTTAACATACAATTTGTAAATCTGTAATGAATTTCTTATGCCTTTTTATATCCTGAGAATCACTTGATCACTTGACATCCCGTTATTCATCGATTTCCTCGGCGGCGGCGCCAGTGATATTTCCATTTGACCCTATGATGTGCCAGTATAGCCTGGGTATGCTGGATTGTATTTGATTTAGCTAGTGCTGCTGCTTACTTAGAGGTAGGCTTTTCAAAACTTCTTCCTACCTCAGTTTCCTTGTTTCTAGTAACAGAATAAGCAAAACACTAGTAGTTTTATTCTGACTGACAAAATAATATTTGCAAGGGATCTTAAGCTCTCAGGGGCCTTTTAAATATTCTTTAGTGACTGTAAGTAAGAAAAAAATAGTGCTTTAATCAAATAAAATTTTAGAAAAAAAAAGTCACAATCCTCTTTAAATACAGACCCAAGTACAAATGGTTCACTATTGCTTTATAGTTGTATATTAAAAATGACACAACTACAGAGCCTCACAACAAGCCAGACGACCCCCCCCACCACCACCACTCCACGAGGACCGCCATTTTCCACATACAGACCTCCCTCTCATCAGAACTCCATTCAGCAGATGAGCCTATCACAGCCTGGATCATCGACACCCACCATGTAGCAGTTTTTTTTTTCAATCCGGCCCAGGTATGCTGATCCAGAGACTCACAGACATGGGGCAGAGCTGCTACTGGCTCTCCCTGTGCCCAGCTGCCCATGAGGTGCCCGGGAGGGATGGCAGATTCTAGCCCTGGCCTGCCACCCCAGCAGAGCCTCACAACAAGCCAGACAACCACCACTCCATGGGGGCCTCCATTTTCCACATCCAGACTTCCCCCTTGTCAGAACTCCACCCAGCAGACCAGCCTATCACAGCCCGGCTCACGCGGCCCCAAGTGGCCTTGCGGTTCATCAATAAATGCTGGATTTTGAGATGATTACAAGAGTATGCCACCCACACGGCAGAGCCTGGCAAGCTACCCTTGTCATATTTGATATGCCAGATACCAGTAACAATTATAGACCTCATTCCCATGACCCGATGGAATGGTTTGAGGCTCTTTATGTTCCTGGAGCAAGCAGGTGCCCTTGGGCTCTACTTGCATGAGACTGGTCATATGGAGATGTTACTGGTGCCCGCTCGAGCAAATCGATGATGAAAGGGAAGACAGTGATACAGTGATACAGTGATATTTTTTTTTTGGTCTTAAGGATCATCTCAGACTCACCTAATGCTGATATGTTGCCTAGGAGTACCAGTCAACATATGTATGAATTTTTATAGAGAAAATAATGAAATGATGATGTGGCATTAAAAGTCATAGGAATAATATCCATAAAGGAGCATAGAAAATCTGGGAATACTTTTTTTTTTTTTACTGAAGATATGGCAGAGTAGACTCAGCAAGAACTATTCATTCTAAAGCAAAATCAGAAATCAACTTAAATAAGGAAACCATCACCGGCTCAAAGTCTCCTCTGCCCAAGAGACCCATGCATCTGGGTATAGTGCAGGCAGTTTAGTGACTCCAATACACAAAGGTGGAGAAGCTGAGATTGTGAGGAGAATTTACAACACCATTGTTTTTACCAAAACTGACCTTGCTGTGAGAGAACAAAGGTTGTGTCAACTAGAATTTTTCACATCACATCAGGGCCAGAGCAATGTTATAGCAGGTAGGGCATTTGCCTTGCATGGGGGCTGACACTTAGCATCACATTGGTTCCCTGAGCACTGCAGGTAGAGGTATACCTTGCATATGGCTAATGGCTAACCTGGTTCCATCTATGGCACCTTTAATGCTCCCCTGAGCACCACCAAGAGAGATCCCTGAGCAAAGAGCCAGAACTAAACCCTGAGACAGATAGGTGTGACTCAAATTTAACATAAAAAAGACACTTCTATTAGATTTTCATAAACTTCTAGCAGAAACACTATTGCTATGAGAGAATGGAAAGATGTAATAAATACACAAATACATTTTTAAAAGATAAATCTGTTATTAAGAATACTTTATTCTACAAGATTATCATTCAAGTAGAAATGAAAATAAAGGCTTTCCAAACAAACAGAAGGCAATGAAGTGTACCTCTGTTTGTCCTTTTCTATAAATGTGCCACAGGGAGTTATTCAGTGCAAAAATGAGGTGACAAAGAACACTGAGCCCTGAGCATGGTAATATCAGTAATATAGTCAAAATCTATATTCAATAGAAATATGAACCAGAAATAAAATATTAGAGATACAGATAGATTGTATCTTTATGATAATAAAATAACTTTCATGATTTTCTTAATGACTTTGGGGTTCATAGGTGATAACTATTAATGACTCCTGGACTACTCCCAGCTCTGTACTAGGGACATTCCAAACAGTGCTTAGAAGACTATATCGAGGCAGGCTAACCCGGTTTCTGCAGGCAAGACATGAAATCAGTTCTTTGAGGTATTTCTCTGGCCCAAAATACGACTATGTTATTTATATTATTAAAATATATTTTTTACACTGTTCATAATAGAGTTTCAGTTATGAAGTGTTATGTATGGAACTGAATGAAAAACTCCTCAAGGTATTGCAGGTGTGGCTGCGGTGCCTGACTGCGCCAGCAGATGGCAGACAGGAGACAGGCTTGTACACACCCAGGGCCGTGCCATGTGGGCTCTGGATGGTTGATGTTGACATAGAAAAAGACTGGGCCCCCTGAGGTCTACCCAGAGCCATTGCAGAGCCTGGCCAGCTACCTGTGGTGTATATTTCATATGCCAAAAACAGTAACAATAATGGACCTCATTCCCAACGAATGGAGACATTACTGGCACCCACTCAAGCAAATTGATGAACAAGAGGAGACAAGTGATACAAGCGATACTGTAAACCCATTGCAAAAACATACTTAAACAATAAAAAGCTTGGGGGCCGGAGCAATAGCCCAGCAGGTAGGGCGTTTGCCTTGCACGCGGCCGGCCCATGCCGGCCCGGTTTGATCCCCGGCATCCCATATGGTCCCCCAAGCACCGCCAGGAGTAGTTCCTGAGTGCAAAGCCAGGAGTAACCCCTGAGCATCGCCGGGTGTGACCCAAAAAGCAAAAAAAAAATAAATAAATAAAAAGCTTCTCATAAAAGAAGACTGGGGGATAGAAAGCAACTGAGTGTGGTATTAGTGGGATGAGAGGGGACACAGATGAAGGAGTTGGTGTTGAAGCACTGCATGCCTAAAACCCAATCATAAATGACTTTGGAATATCACAGTGACTAAAGTTTAGAATATGTTCCTACAGGCGATCCACCACCATGTCAACTTGTCTTCCCAAGAGTCCCCCAGGTTCCCTTTCACCCTCATCTTGCCTTCTTAATGGGCATATTTTTTAAGGTTGGTTATTTCAGCTTCAGAGGCAATTTTAGATACAGAAAAAATTTTACAACTTTCATGGTAAGAAGGAAAGAAAAACAAATGTAGAGCAGAGATGTTTAGAAAGAAAAATAAATTGAGAGACTTACCAAGGAAAACCAACAAAGAAAAGAAAAAGAGAAGCAAACAAAAAATAATAACAAAAAAGGAAAAAAAAACAAGTAGAAAGTACAAGATAAGATGACAGTAATTGAGTCCCTTGTGTCAACAATCATATATTCAATTGAGTGCTGTTTGTTTTGGAAACATTATGCTAATGGAATAAGTAAGGGCATGAAAGACAATTACCAGATAGTTCATGGATATGTGAAATATAAATAACTAAAGCAAACAAAGTGAACAAAATAAGACAAAACTAGCCAGAATCTTTGACTACTGTAGTGACTACAGGATATAAAAATGGATGAGATATATGAAAGGAATGGTAGAAGGCATTATTTTTTATAGTGGAATACTTTGATTATGGATAAGAAGAGTCATACATATACAGCTTTGAAGCTATATGATTCAGGTTCTATTGTCTTGTAAATCAATATATTAACTTGCAATGGAAATTTTAAAGTCTAATCCAATAGACGGGTCTCTTGTTTAACAGCTTTAAAAATTTAAAGATCATCCTGCACTTCAAACACATGAGCTGTCCCGTCAAAATTCTCCAAACAGTGTTTACTTCCTTTGCATTGTGCCTGGGAGATGGCTACCACCACAAACAACAAAACATCAGACAAAGTTCAAGGAACCAAGAGCCACTAGACAGATATTCTTTCTAGAAAAGAAAAAAAGCAAGAAAAAAAAAAAAAGAAACTTCAAAGATATACAGTGGGTGTAATGTTAGTATACTGGCATGCAATCATCAAAAGGCAACATCATTCCTACTTTCCAGAATATTAGCTTAGTGTTGATTAACTAAACAACATGGGCTGGACTATTAAGATAATGTTATAGGTTCACGTTTTAAGGTGTTTTTACTTTAATGTTGCTCTTATATCTTCCTAGTTTATTTTTCATACAAGTGAAAGCAGATTTAATCCTAAATAACTTGTATCACTTGTCTCACTTGTCTTCCCGTTGTTCATTGATTTGTTCAAGTGGGCACCAGTAACAACTCCATGTGTCCTGTCACAAACAAGTGTAGGCCAAGGGCATCTGCTCATTCCAGGAATACGAGGAGCCTCAAACCATTCCTTCAGATCATGGGAATGAGGTCAATTTTTACTGATTTTTGACATATCAAATACAACACAGTAGCTTGCCAGGCTCTGCCGTGTTAAGTGGTACTAGACAACAGGAACTCTTGGGGTTCCTGTTGAGGAACTCTGGGAGACCCAGCAGTTGTAGGGAGCACAAGCATCTGGCCCACGTTGGGGGCTGTGGTCATCTCCCGGAAAGTATATAAAGGATAGAGAGCAGAGGAGGAACAGGACCGGCCATTGTTCCTGGGAAGTGAGTAGACTGCGGGGATAGGACAGGGAAGGCTTTCACAGGACCTGGCAGTGTTAGGGATAGAACCTAGATGTCATTCACCGATTAAAGAGAGGCCTTGACATCTGGGGAGGGACTTGGGCCATCAGTACAATAAACTATCTTTCAACCTTCGAGGTTTTTTTTTTTTTTTTTCGGTGCCCGGGGTCGGGTTCGGCTCTGGATCGGTGGTGCTCTCGGGGGGCGGGGCGGGGGGGCCGGGGGGTCGAACCTGGCGGCGGGGCCCGGCGGGGCGGAAGAAATGCCCTACCGCTGGGCTTCCCCGCCCCAACCTTCGAGTTTTGTATATAAAACTTTCATACCATTTTCAAGAACTCACCAGCACAGGAAAATCTGCTTTCGCATTAACAAATAGATAAATCCTATCATTTATTGAACACCCAACATAACTAAGACTTCAGAAAAATCACTCATTTCTCAGGCTATTAATAATTCATCTTTAAGCCCTACTGGAAAGTTATTTAAGAACAATATACATTGAGTTTTGTTACCTGGGGACAGAAAAATGTTTTTTTAAAAAATAAGAATTTACAAATATTTTGTCTAAGAAATAAACATAGGAAGAGATGGGAGAATTATTCACTATTCCAGTGATTTATGCTTTCCAGGCAGTTTCAAGCCTACACTGTTTACACTTATTTTGTGTGACCTTCTATGTAATTACTTTCACATTTGAGGTTTATTTAGTTTGTATTTGTAGTGGAAGTTGTAGTCTTTTCCTGGACAAGAAACTTCAGAACAAACATCTCAAAATGAACCTCTTTTTAATCTAAATGAAATTGTTTAATTTAAGTACCTATCCAGCTTTAGACAAATCCTAGTAAAAGAGCTTTACTCACATAAAGAAGGAATTTAAAAACAAACTGTCCCCATACAAGATCCAAGAGTGAGTAGTTTAACAGAGCTGTTGCTTGGGATCTTGACTCAATATTCTATTTTTTTTTCTTTGTGGGTCACACCCAGCTATGCTCAGGGGTTACCCTGAATTTGCTCTCAGGAATTACTTTGGCAGTGCTGGGGACCATATAGGACTCCCGATCTGGCCCACATCAGTCACGTGCAAGGTAAATGCCTTACCCGCTATACTATTGCTCTGTACCTTGACTCAAACATTTTTGAGCTGGGGCCAGAGCAATGGAGCAATGAGAGAGCAGGGAGGGCCTTTGCCTTGCACGTGGTCAATCTCCCGCATCCCATATGGTCCCTGAGCACAGCCAAGAGTAGTTTCTGAGTGTAGAAACTGGAGTAACTGCTGAACATCGCCAGTGTGGTCAAAAACTAAAAGGAAAATGAAAATCTTAAGGGTGATAAAGGCCTATAATTATGTTAATGAAGTGCATTCTTCTGTTCATGGTGTGAATAGATACGGGGTGTTTGGAGCCACACCCTGTGCAGTGCTGAAAGCCTATGCTTGATCTTGTCTTATAGAATGACCCTTGGAAGTGATGGGCAATATATGGGCATATGTTGTAATGAAATCCAAGCCAGGTTGGCAACATGCAAGGCAAGATATCTCTAGCAATAGCTTTCCACTTGCAAGAAAAGATATTATAAACCAATTAATTTGCCTCTTACTGCTTTGCCCCCTCCATCTTTTCCTCTATCCTGAGAGTTCAAAAACATATCAAAATTCAGATGGTAAAAGCTTTAGCATTTACCATCATATCCATGATATGATTTCCATCAAGACTAATCAGCTTTCCCACTGAAACATGAAAATGTCCAAAGAGACTGACTGGGAATAAATGTCTTCCAATGAAATTTCATTTACCAAGACAGACCAAAGGCTAGATTTAACTCATATGGGTATTAACCTTTTGCTGTTTACAAGTCCAAATTTAACATATAGGAAATATTTAGAAGAACCCCTTTACCTGTGAGTCACATTGATGGAAAGGAATGGGAGTTAATGGACAATAATAGTCTTTAGAATTAATGAGCTAGTTTTTCATCTCACACGGGTATGTCATCTGGGTGTCTACTGGGGGTCAGTTGTTTACTCTATATACCCTCATTTGCCACTTCTAATGTGTTTTGTACATTGTATCGCTAATAAAGTTTACTTCTGTTGTTATTGTTTATTATTTTCAGTTCAACTACTAGGAGGTTAACAAAATCTGTGTCACTTGGTTTTCAATAGTGTAAGAAAACTTCCTCATCTTCAGCTACTCTATGAGCTCCGTAAGTGAACTGTGACCAGGGAGAAATGATGCTTAAAATTTTTTTTCAGTGATTCACTCCTTTCAATGACCTATAGTCAGCATCATAGTGAAGAAATTATGATTACACATAAAAGGTTTCTATCATAAGTCATGCCTTTATTTTATAAACTCTTAGAAGAGCGGTCAATGAAAACGCTTTGATAAAGAAAGTTTCTAAATTTTACAAACACATTCTTTCTAGTCTATATCCAGCTCATCAATGCACTGATCTCACTTACAAATCAAAGGAGAAGACAAAATTGAAGATGCAAGTATATCCTCTTAAATAAACTTAATCGGAGTTAGATTATATAACTGTGATCACATGTAGTAAGTTTATATAAATAATACATGATTAACATAGTTATATATAAGAATAAAGAACATTGCAAATTAAACTTCTATCTTTTTTCTTTCATGATTTTAATCATAAATTAAAGGCAATACCAAGTATGATAGAAAATTGAATGAAAATAAGTTGGATATTTTGGAGAATTTAAGTTATTTATGTGCTTGTTTTTAGAGGATCTAAAGAAAAATGTAATTTTTCTATGGTGCTCAAATATCAGACTCACAAATTTGTCTTTTTTTAAAAACAAAATTATTTTGGCATACTCCTTGGTGCTCTGGGCTTTCTCCTCAATCTGTGTTCAGGAATCATTCCTGGTGGTGCTTAGGGCACCGTATGTGGTATCAGAGGTTGAACTGGAGTCAGCAGTATGTAGAACAAATGCTTTAATCCTGGTACTATATATTTGGCTTCAGAGGCCTATGTTTTTGTATACCGTAAACTTTATGTAAGAAATAGTACGAAACTCAAAGTACAATGTTAGAAATTGTGTTATATATGTATATCACTTGTATCGCTTGTCTTCCCGTTGTTGAAAAATTTGCTTGAGCGGGTGCCAGTAACATCTCCATTTGTCCCTGTTTAGTGCTGGTATAGCCAAAGGGCCCTGCTCACTTCAGGAACATGAAGAGCCTCAAACCATTCATTCAGGTCATAGGAATGAGGTCTATTATTGTTACTGTTTTTGGCATATCAAATACGACACAGGTAGCTTGTCAGGCTCTGCTGATATATGTATATACTCCTATTAATATATAAATATTGTTGAGGGGGGGGGGGGGGAGAATGTGTTTCATATGCATATTTATAAAAATATATTTATAAAATTCCCCCTTTTCCCCCGAGATATTTACTTCTGTGTATGGATTCTGAAAAGTATTTTGTGATTTGTCACTAAATTCAATTTTAATCCACCATAAATTGAAAATGCATATACCATGAAAAATGTTAGTTTCATGAAAAATCTATAAATGTCTATTAAATTATTTCATTTTTTGTTTCTATATTTTATGGTCACAGCTTGTACTGCTCATTGATTACTTCTGACTCTTCACTCATGGACCATTCCTGGTGGAGTTTGAGGGCCCATATGTACCCTGGCTCCTAAATCGTTCCTTGATGCATTTAAAATATTGAATGCATTCCAATAATTTGCATTTTTAGTTACCTTCATATTGTTAATGAATGCATTGCTGGACATATCTTCAAACACATAAACTGTTTAGTTGCATATGTGTAACTCAAATCATGCTGACCATTTAAATGTTCAGAAAAACGAAGTCGGGAGGGAATCAGGGACATTAGTGGTGGGAAATGGGCACTGGTGGAGGGTTGGGTCCTGGAACACTGTATGACCAAAACCCAAATATGAACATCTTCTGACCATCTTTGTAATTGTATATCTCATGGTTGTATAATAAAATATAAAAAAATCTCTTAGGATGAAAAATATGCAAATTGCTATTTATTGCTAGAGAATTCTTGGAGAAAATAAATCTTTAACTAGAAACAAAATATATAAAATCTAAATTGCATGAACTGTCTGTTGTATTACCCTTTGTTGACAGTCCTGTTTCTTCTATACGCCAGTCCTGGGTTTTGTATTGTAAGTAAAATGTTGGTTTTCTCTTTCTTTTATGCTCTATGCTAGAGCAAAGGACTTTGTATAGACACAGGAAGACAGTTAAGGTTATATATTTGTGATATAGGAGTTAATTTACTCTGAAATATTTACTCAGTTGCCCTTAGGTTGATTCGTGTTCCTTACACCCCACAAGAAGGTCCCATTGTGGGACTCAGATAGATCCAGGGCAATCCATGGTTAAGTTACCCTGGCCTTGACATGGACAGACTAAGTGTCATAAACAGTATATTAAGCTAAAAATTGGGGGTTAGGACAAAATTTTGCCTGAGGACTATATTTCGTAATATATAGAAGATGTCCCCAGGAAAGGCAACCCTTAAGCTTAATTCTGGGTGTAGATAAATGTCTGTATCTCTTTCTGTGTTTATACAAAATATCTAGAAATACTATTGAGGTAAGTGTTATATCAGCAAAGGAAAAGAGAAAACAATATGCCCTTAGCTGAAATTCTGCTTCTATCATGGGCAGGTCGATAGGCCCAGGGTAGGATTCTTTCTCTGGGGGAAGGTGCCTGGTGGATAGTCTCTGGAAGTAGGGCCTTTGTACACCTTTTTTATTGTTTTAGGGTCAAAGTCCATCACCTCTTTTCACTCCCAACCCCCAACTTTTTGGGAAGATTTAAAGAGCAGATGACTTGAGTAAAGTAGTAGAGCCTCAGACTATCAAGGTACCTGTGGTTCTGTTCCTTTATCCATCACTCAGGAGGAACAGGCATCACCCCAGACATTCCAGGACACTCTCCTGAACCACAATATCTTTGGGGACCCTGCAGAACCCCATCATTGGAGAGGGATAGAGTATGTCCACTGTGCTATGTAATAGCACTTTTCCTACTATCCAAAGACTTATTAGACATCAGAACTACGAATATTGTGACTCATACCTGGATATGTAATGGAGATATTTGTGGGTTCCTCTATTATTTATGGGTTTTATAATAATTTTAGGACTATATCGTTCAAATAGAACTGTAGTAGTTTCATTATCTGAGATCTTAGAGAAGAGCCCAGTACCCAAAATGCTGAAAGATATCTTCTGGAAACACACAGTCTTCAAAAAATTGAGCAATTCCAACGGTTGAATGAACATTGGCAAAGTACATATCCTACAACACATTAATTCAAATAATATGTTTTGGCATCTACCATGTACTAGCTGCCATATAAGTGCATATTTATTGTACTTATTATTGTTCTTCATTGATTTTCCATCAATTTGAAATTCCCTTAGGGTATCACTGCTCCTTTAATCACCTTCATATTTTGAGTGAATGCACACTGTAGAGACTTTACTGCTATGGCCGAGAGGAAGTAGATAAGTTCTCTTACCAACCTATACTGAAGAAATGATGGGATCTGAATATAAATAATACTAGTGCATATAAAATAGCACTAGTATTATTTAGACATTGCTCCTCCTATGAACTATAAGTCTGTCTAAGAAAACTTAGCATTCAATCCTTAGTAGTCTTGGGTAAAATAGGGTGAGATTCTATTAGCATAAAGAAGGTGGAATTCTAGGGAGTGTTGAGTGATTTTTCCCTCTCAAATTGGAGCACTGGGTCATATAAACTTGGGGACAACTGATAAATTGAATAAGATTGGTATCCTTTCGTTGGAATTCAAATCGCTGCAAGCACTTGTAGTGGAAATTCAGCTCCTAAATATCTCTTATTAATCAAATAATTTGATACAACTTTTGATGAAAATGATATCAGCTTCTCATTCTCAGCTAAATAAATCTATCAATGGACTAAACATTTATGTCAGTATATTTCAGAGGAAGTGGATAATTATCCAAATCTCATTTTTTGATGCTCAATGTAAGAACACCCTTCATCTCCTTATAATATACACAAGAGGAGGTAAAGTTTTCTTGCCCCAGGTGAACAGAGAACAGGCACTGACCTTAGAAAATTTAGGAACAAAAATATCATCATTCCTGGGAACTGCCATGTTTATTTAATAACACAAAAAGGCTTAGTACCTGTTTACTTCCCATCATTTTCGTCTGCGAACTCAGTCTAGGTGATGCAGCTACAAAATCCATGTATTTACTGCCCTTACTCCACTTTACTCTTGATACTCATCTCAATTGCAAATTGAAGGAATGATTGCGTGGAACATTTAAAGTGGTAAATAGAAAAATGGCCAGATTCCACTTGAATGTCCACATCTCAATTCTAAAGAAATGTTTATAGAGCTCTGAAAGGTAATTACTAGTAAGGTCCACTTTTCCCTGTGACATTTGCTTTCATTTTCCTTTAGTGGCTTAACTGTAGAGGTAAAATGCTAGATACAGTGACAATATTTAGAAACTGCTAAGCAAATGTTTGGGAGTTCAAAAACAATTTTCTAAGAACCTCTATATATTTATGTTAGACTGATAGTGTGGCATTCATTTTGAAAAAGGTTTACTTTGATTTCATAGTAATATGCTCTGTGATTGGTGGTGGTGAGCGTTACTTCTAACACTTGCAAATGCTAGTTTACATAAAAGAGGTATAGTGGACCAAATAGTTTTACAATTTGAAATAGCACATTCAGAGCTCATAAAAACTCTCCGAAATGCAGGGCCGGGCGTGCCCAGCGGGTAGGGCGTTTGCCTTGCACGGCCGGCCTGTCGGCCCGGGTTCGTTCCGGCATCCCATATGGTCCCCGGCCCGCCAGAGTGATTCCTGAGTGCAGAGCCAGGGTAACCCTGAGCTTGCCGGGTGTGACCCAAAAAGCAAAAAAAAACTCTCAAATGCAGTTTCTAACTATGTTGTCAGCTTCTACATTTTCTGCGCATCTGCTCTATGGGTTTCCTAAAGGTAGGTTCTGGATTTTGCTTTTTAGTATTAATTTGATTTGAATTATTCACTTGTCACTTGTTTTCCCATTGTTCTTCAATTTGCTTGAGTGAGTGCCAGTAACATCTCAATTTGTTGAGAATGAGATCCATTACTGTTACTGTTTTTGGCATATCGAGTACACCATGGGTAGAATGCAAGGCTCTTCCGTGGCTCTGGGTTCATCCTAGTGACCCAGTCTTTTTCTATGTCAGACCATCAACCATCCATGATCCACGGGGCAGTGCCCGGTCTAGACAAGCCTGTGTCCTGTCTGCCAGCTGCTGATGCAACTGGGCACCACAGCCACACCTGCAATACCTCGAGGGAAGGATAGAATTGTGTTATAGACTAGAATTATGGTTTATTCTTTGATGTATTTTTATTGACGTGCAATATATAGTTATAAGTAGGTTAGTCTATACTCTGGAACTATTTTGAACTTCAGTTATCACAGCTCCACATCTACCACCAGAGTGCCAATATCCTACACTAATGTTCCTCGGACCTTCCCATCATCCTCCTTCATCCCTTTCCCTTCTTCCTAATTGCACCTTTCGGTGCTTTATTTCACTGTAAGTCTAAAGGTTTTATTTTGTTGCTATTGTTCTATCTTTTTCTTCACAACTCTATACATGACCTATAAGTCTTAGCATCCTGTATTTGTATTTCCTCTCCTGATTTTATTTTTCCTTAACCTGACACTCTCTAGCTCTGTTCATGATCTGTCACATCTTTCTCTCCCCCATCACTTCCCCCACTACTGGGAATGGGAGTTTTGTAACCTAAGATCAAGGATTTGTTATTGTTAGATATTGCCCATTTCCTTGTTTTCTCTCTCTCTATATCACAGATGAGTGACATCATCCAGTGTCTGTCCTTCCCTTCCAGTTTATTTGAGGGACATGATTTACAATGATATTAATATGTATGCTTTAGTCATCACAGCTCCAAACTTACAGTCAAAGTGCCCATAACCTACACCACTGTCCCTAGGACCTTACATTTTGAAATAGCATATTCAGTCACTGTATAGAATCTTCAAAATAAAATTTTCAAATACACTGTCAGCTTCTATATTTTCTACATATCTATGGATTTCATTTAACATGATGCATCCATTCCCATTCATGTTACAGTAATATATGTATATGCTTTTATATCAATATTTTATTCACTCCTATGATGTTAGACTTTTGGATTGTTTCTAAATTTTAGCTATCATAAATGATGCACATTATAACAAGTTTTGTATTTTCTTAGCTGAGTAGTATTTCTTACTGATATGTATATATGTACATACATATCATAATTTTTATTCATTTCTTTGGAGTTAAAAATTTGGGTTGTTTCTATATCTTAGCTATTATCAGTGCTGCGGTGAACACAACCGTGTATACTGAGCGCTGAAATATGAATTAAAAACCACATCTAGAAAATATTGTTACTAAATTGTTCAACCTGGGCTGGAGTGATAGTCCAGTGGGTAGGGTGTTTGCCTTGCACACAGCTGACCCAGGTTTGATCTCCGGCATCCCATATGGTCCCCTGAGCATTGCCAGGAGTAATTCCTGAGTTCAGAGCCAGGAGTAACCCCTCCCTGAGCATGGCAATGTGTGATGTGACCCAAAAAGAAAAATAAATAAATTGTTCGACCTGAATGTAATCAAATATTTTAATACATAACTCCCATAAATAATAAATGTTATGCATTTGAAAAGATATGGAATAGACACATTGAGGACAAAAACTGAACTTGTAAAAGATAGCATACATACTTAAAAATACTGAAGGCAACTGGTTGATTTTCTCAGTATAACCAAATTCATAAGTAGTACATTGACAAGCAGACAGTATTTTGTAGTTAGTTGAAACACTAATTTTAATTTAGGTCTATTGCTCCCCCAAGGTATGCTTTAATGTAGCATTTGTTTTTAATATTATAAAACTACAGGATATATAGAAAATATGAATTAATGATAGCATCTTTATGAATTCTTTAGGAATATTAATGTACCTATTTTTACAGTTTTGTTTCCTGCTTTGTATGGTTCTTTATTAAAGTACTTCCTTTAAAAATTATTAGAATAAAATTTTGTATGTTTTGTATTATTTTATATTATAGAATTATAAAAATCAAACTTAAGGGGCTGGAGTGATAGCACAGCGGGTAGGGCATTGCTTTGCATGCAGCCGGCCCATGCTGGCCGGGTTCGATCCCCGGCATCCCATATAGTCCCCCAGCATTGCCAGGAGTAACTCCTGCGTGCAGAGCCAGGAGTGACCCCTAAGCATTGCCGGTGTGACCCAAAAGAAAAAAAGAAAAAAAATCAAACTTAAAAGCCTGTGCATTACTTTTTTTTAATTTTTTTCTTTTTTTTTTGGGGTCACACCAGGCGATGCACAGGGGTTTCTCCTGGCTCTGCACTCAGGACTTACTCCTGGTGGTGCTCAGGGGACCATATGGGATTCCGGGATCAAACTCCGGCCAGCATGGGCCGGCCGCATGCAAGGCAAACGACCTACCCACTGGATTATCGCTCCGGCCCCCATATCCTGTCTATTACTTTTAAAAGAACATCTATTTTTTTTTAATTAGGCCGCCTATTTTTTAAAAAAAGTATGCCTTTTAAAAAATTAGGCCCAAGTGAAAAGCCGATCTCTCCCAGTTGCTTGTGGCTGCTTTGTGGCCACATGTTTCATTAGTAAATGCACGAGATGAGAGTCTGCTACTGTAAGTATACCACCCACAAGGCAGAGCCTGGCAAGCTACCCATGTCGTCTTTGATAGGCCAAAAACCAGTAACAATTATAGACCTCATTCCCATGACCTGAAGGAATGGTTTGATGCTCTTCATGTTCCTAGAGTGAGCAGATGCCCTTGGACTACACTAGCATGTGACAGGACACATGGAGATGTTACTGGTGCTCACTCAAGCAAATTTATGATCAATGGGAAGACAAGTGAAGTGATAGAAGGCCTCAAAACTAGTAATCACAGACCATTTTCAGAGTCCATTAAATTTTAAACTAATTTGTCATCTGATTATTAGTTGTTACTAGTTGACTAGTTTAGAGGAATAACAGCTTATTAAAATGTCCTGGTTCTAAAATATAACAAATTCATATACCTGTACCATGGATGTGATTATTCAAGGTTTTTAAGTCACATGTATTTGGGGGCTCAAGGGTGCACATAATTATTTTCCAGATTTAAGCTTCATGTAATATTAAAGCAGATTTTTAACCAATTCTAAAACCAACTTGAAAGCAGTTCTTTGTATAAAAACAAATTCTCACTTCTTTGGAAATGTTATTCCCTCAAGGAAACTAAATAACACATCCACAACATCAACTTTCTCATAAACTTTCTCATAAAATAAATTGGAAAGAGCTATTTTATTCTATGGCCATAAAAGCCATATGCTAATGTCTTCATTAAAATATGGAAATTTCTCCTGTTTAACAAAAACTTAAACTTTAGTGATTGCTTTTAATGTTACAATTTCTTCTTCAGAAGAAGAAGGCCTTTGTATGTCCCTTTATAACTTTGAGGTAAATGTTTAGGAAGAAGCAACGTTCTTATAGAACGAGTACTTTTTTCATAGCAATGTGCTTCTCTGAATTTAATTTTTTTCTCCTTTGGGACTGTTAGACTAACATGTTAAACAGCTGTATTTAAAGCAATGAACCATTATTAATAAAACTACCAAATATTTTCTTATACAAAGAGCAATTTCTTTCTGAAGTGCACATTTGGTGATACCTATCAAAAGTCATAAAATTTAGTGTACCAAGTTACCCAGCTATTCTACTCATAAGAACTTATTCTAATGCAATCATTTAGAATGTGCAGAAGGATTGCATTAAAAGCATGCTTATTGCAGCATCAAATCTAAACGGTCAAGGAAGACTAAGAAACATTTCAGGACTTTTAATGACTGTACTACATAGTCATTAAAAACAAATGAGAGGTTGGGGAGGTAGTACAGAGGATAAGGAGCTTGACTTGCATGTGACTGACCCAGGTTCAATTCCCAGCACTCACATGGCCCCGTGAGATTTTCCAGGAGTAATCTCTGAGCATAAAACCAGGAATAAGCAGTGAGTACTGGTAGATATGGTCCCCAAGAAAAAAAGCAACTAACAAAACAAATTTGGCAAATTCCATGACAAAGCAAGATGCTTAGCATATAATAATTAACTTAAATGAAAGTTTGAAAACCCATACTTCCATTATATTTATATCTCGATAAACAGCAAGTCTGTGTGTGCATCTGTGTGCAAGTATTTACATAAACAGTTGTTTCCATTTTGAGGTACACTTTTGAATATTGTGGGGGTTTGTTTGTTTATATGCACTTTTAACAACAATAATAAGTACTTACAAAATAAGTTTTTAAAAAGCAACAACACATGATTAAAGGAAGTTTAATATAAAGATCTTATGTTGAGGCAGTTTAAAATAATCTGCTTTTCAAAAAATAAATAAACCAGGGTATACAATTCAAGTAACATGAATTAAAAACTAAATATTGCTCCTACATCCACACATCTTACTATACTACTACTGAAAAATAGTAAGGCCAGATCATTCTATTTATTATTTGACATCAGTAATATCAAAACTTAGAAAAGTTCTCCAATATTTCTGAAAATAAGTAGAGGTGCTTGTTTGCAAAAGGGCATAATAATTTCATTTAGTTTTTACTGCAGTTGAATTGATTAGGTATGAAAAGAAACATTTTCATAGTATATGGTTTCAACAAGAATAGGTTGCCCACTATCACCACTTCTATTCAGCATAGTACTGGAAATAGCTGCCAGCGCAATTAGGAAAGAAAAAGACATTAAGCGTGCCCCATGACCTAATATAATGGTTTGAGGCTCTTTATGTTCCTGGAGCAAGCAGATGTCTTTGGGTTCTAGCATGAGACAGGACATATGGAGATATTACTGGTGCCCGCTCTAGCAAATAGATGATGAACGGGAAGATACTGATAGTGATGATACTATACTAAGAGGACCATAAAATTTCTACCAAAAAAGCTCATAGAAACAATAGACATATATAGTAGAATGGTAGATTAAAAAATCAATGTCCAATATTCTGTGGCTTTCCTACATGCAAATAATGATGAGAAGAAGTGATATTACAAAAAATCTCCCATTCACAATTTACCTCAGAGAAGCAAGTACCTCGAATTAGCTTAACTAAGGATGTAAAGGACCTGTACAAAGAAAACTTCATAGTTTAAAATTTAGTGTGTCATAAAGTAGTTAATAGTACATGATACATGCTGTAAGTCCTATACCTTTTTTTTTATTTTATGGCATGTAGGTGAGTTTTGATCACTTGATCACTTGAATTCCGTCATTCATCAATCTGCTCAAGCGGGCACCAGTATCACTTGCCAATGTAGCCCAATGGCATCTGGTTGATTCAGGAATATGAAGAGCCTCAACCCATTCCTCCAGGGTCTTGATGAAGAAGTCTGACCATCTTGTAGGCGGAAGACCACGTGATCTTTTGACATCCCATGGGATCCAGTCGGTAACAGCTCTAGTTCAGCGGTCATCTCCAAATCGCATTACATGGCCAGACCATCTGATTTTCGATGTCTTGGCAAACGAGACAGTGTCCCTGATTCTGGAATAACGATGGAGGTCGGAACTCCGATTCCTTCTCTCACTTGAGTGAGGCGTGATATTCCAAGCATAACTCTTTTGATTCCTCTCTGGGAGACCGAATAGCATTCTCATCCTGCTTTCGTAGGGCCCAGGTCTCTGAGGCGTATGTTAATGCAGAGAGAATGGTGAAATAGAAGAGATGTGCCTGAAGCCAGAGGTTATTTGTTTTTTAACTATTTCTTCGATGCCTTTGAAGGCATTCCATGCCACTCTCTTCCTCCTGCGCAGCTCAGGTTTTAGGTCGTTCATCATATTGACTTCTCGCCCTAAGTACACATAACTGCTGCATTCAGAGATGTCTGTTCCATTGAGAGTGAATGGGGCCTCTGGAACTAGTTCATTTTTCATGAACATAGTTTTTGTTACTGGTTTTGACATATCGAACACGCATCGGACAGCTTGCCAGGCTCTGCTGTGTGGGCGCTATATTCTCATTACCTTGTGGGCTCTCTCAGAGGGGTGGGTGAGTAAACATTAAAAAATTTTACTCAATGGCCACCTACCAAACAACCATCAGATTATTAAATTAATAAATTATAGCTCTTTTAATTAAAGATTTAGGTTTTTGAGAAATCAATTTGCCTACTAACTTGGGTCAGCATTTTGGAGTGGTGATTCTGGTAACATCACCAGGAGTGATTCAGCTAATATAATGAATAGTTCTGTATGAAGTAAAAAGTATAAGCAAAACTATAAGATCCAATTCAGCTAATCCATGGAATAGTTTGGCATGAAGTAAATGTATAAAATGGGATGAGAAATAACTTTAAATCTCTTAAACTCCAGACATTTTAAGCTTTATATATAATTCTAAATCCCAAAAAGAAAGCCAGGGATTTCCTGTTTTTGTTTTTAGGTTTTGCACAGGGCTTGCTCCCTTGCTCTGTATTAAAGGATTACTCCTCACAGTGCTCAGGAATAATACGCAATGCTTATGATAGAATCTATGTTGACTGCAGAAAGTCAAGAGCCTTCCTCATTGTATATTCTGTCAAACTTTACTCTTGCAATGTGATATCTTAGTCTCAGTGTTTTAGAAAACTAACACATGGAATTTGGAGAAAAGCAGATATATGCCCAAGGTCCAAAAGCAATCAGAAAGACTGGGGATTGAATATAAAACAATTCTAATCGAGAGTTTGTTTTCTTGTTTAATATGTCAGACTGCCACAACATTATTGAATAAAGTAGTAAAAACAAGAGAATTATTAAATAGAATCGTGGATGCATTCTATTTGTAATGTAAAAATTTCTCTGAAGTAAACCAGAATCTTCATACTCAGGAGTATTAAGATTATCTCTTGTTTTATATTATTTTAATTTCAGGTAAACTCCCATTTTTCTACAGTATTTATTACAGTACAGAAAGTTGTAGTTACAATAGTATTGAAAGTTATGGTATTCTTACTACACTTCACCAGCAGCAAATTGTCCCAAACTCTTCATCACTGTGCTTACACATATCCTACTTTAAACTTTGTTTCCCAGTCCAACTCTTCTCCCAATATTTCACAAAAGGTCTGTATTCCCACAGCAAGAGGTTGTAACTTTGTTCGGTATTCTGTTCTCTTATTTTGGCTCTCTATAGTCACTGTTAAGTGATATCACCCTATGGACTATTTTGTTTAATATGATATCCTTCAATTTCTTCCAGAGGCAAAGACAACGAAAACAAACAAATGGAACTATTTTGCATTAAAAATATTTAGCATGGAAACAGAAACTTGAGATAAGAATTTTTAAATATCCTACTGAAGGAGAAAAAATAGTTGCACACATATAAAGAGATAATCTATTAAAGAATAATTGAACATTCAAAGTTTATAATGGCTTCAAAGGTTATAATGGCATGCTTTTAAAGGTGAAGTTGATAGTTCATATTTAAAAAGATTGACAAAAATGTATTTATTTATTTCATCACCTCACATACACACAGTTATGTGTTTCATCACTTACATATGCAGTGCTGCCTATAGCTTGCATATACATAGCATGGAAAACCAGATAATCTTTGCTTCTTGATAATAATATTAAATGATGCACAGTCAATTTTCAAGGACTTTACACATGATTCTGAGCACCCCCAAGATCACAAGTCTATACTTTGTCTAACCTTCTAATATCTATGAAATCATTTTCAAATTATAGTTGGTTCAGTTACCTAATTGAATTCATAGATGCTTACCAAATTAATTTTTCACTTACCAATTTCTCACTTTTTATAATTTTAATTACTTTTTATTTCAATTACATAACTTCACCTCAAACTCAGTGTTGAAGTCCAAACATAAGGAACATTTTTATAATTTTCAAGAACTCTATAATAATTAATGAATTCAGCTAAAATATAAATATACCCCCAAATCAGCATCTTGCAAATTAATCAGTTAGAAAATAAATATTCAAGGCCAGCACTGTTCAAATAGTTTTCAAGTATGTCATCATTTGACATTGGTAAGCACTGAATGCTCGATTACATATTAATTATTCATGTTCATATCTGACGTGTTAGAAAATCTGGTAAGGGTAGGCTCCATGCCCACTTCAACTTTGGGTCTTTAGGTGATGTTCGTTTGCTTTGCAGAGTCTTAAAGCCTATAAGCATTTGAGTGGATGTCTCTTCTCATATCCCTGGTGGAAGAATTGGCTCTTAATCATGATTGTATACCCTGAAGCATGTTGCAGAGTTTTTAATGGAAATGAAATATTCATTCGATAATTTCATTAAAACTGATAATCAGTTTTAATTGTTCCTCTTCTTTTGCTGAGTTATTGGTCCAACTGCCTGGAGATCACACTTACAGCTGTTCTGTTACGTTTAGTTGTGATGGTCACTGTGGGGAGTCAGACACTAGGTGGCAATTTTGGCTGGTGGGAGTTGGGTGTCACTCCTTTAGTTCTGTACTGTGCATGTTCTGCTGATAGTGCTTGGAAGGACAAGCAGTGACATCACACCCATGATCCCAGGAATCACTCTTTACTACCACATTTTTACTCCTTTCAGTTGCAGTGTTCACACATATTGTTGCATAGTCGAAAGTAGCTTACAGTGCCAGTTAACACAGAGAGCAGAATTGCTGAGCACAGGCAGTGTTGCCGTAAGAACAATGCTCAGCTCAGGCAGAGACACTGGGGAGTCAAACTATAGCCTTATGTGTGCAAATCAGATTCTCTAAGTCTCTGAGCTTTCAGCCAGACCAGAAGATCCGGTATAACTATCTGAAATTAAACAGTGAAATTTAACTCTTGGAATAATTTTATTTTATAATGTGGTATTATTTTCATCATTTCTAACCAAATTTGAGTCATAAAGATTTCCAACATCCAGCTATTGTAATGAAAATGTTATGAAGATTATGCTGAATGCAATTAAATATTCACTGTTAGTTGCTAATCACAGATATATCATGATTAAACCAGGTGTTAAATATTCTCATTCATATAGAAATACCTTCTAGATTATATATTATCGGATTATTATTTATTACTATTTGTTATAAGATTATTATTGTCTTCTGTATCACTTCAGATCGCATAAATCCTTCACCTTTATTATCTAATACTATTTATAATAATATTATATAATAATTATTTTATTATTATTAATTACTATTGTTTATTATCAGATTATTATTTATTATTTATTACTCCGAAGGGGTGGTTTCCTAGGGCCAGAGAGGTGGTACAGAACTGTTGGTTTTGTGCTCAGGGATGGTTTCTGGCAGTTCTCGGGCTGTACAGTTCTCAGGGAACTTGTAATTTCCAGAGATCAAACTAGGAATGGCTGCAGTCAAGACTAGTGCAAGAACTCCTGGACTATCTAGTTGCTTCTACGTTACAGAGTTTCAGAGCCATGTTCTTCAAGCCCTCAGCCCCACAATATCAGAGAGACACTATATCCTTGGGGCCTCATGCTGAGCTACTGGTGTGTTCAGCTGAAAATCACAGGGAGGAAGCTTGGATTCCTCTGAGCACCGCCTGGGAGTCCCCCTCAAATATGAAACTCTTCTGTGATAATCCTAGATCTGGGATTGATTCTACTATTTTAAAAAAAATAGTTAGGAATAAAAATATGTAAAACATCAGTGTGCAAGCTTTATGTTTGAGCCCAAACATATCAAGACAATTCTTTTTCAATGTGATTTTTTTTTCTTTTCTTGTACTATAAAAATGAAACTTCTCTGGCAATTGGCTATTCTGTTATTACATCGGACTGATTTTGGAGCTTCAGAGAGGATTTTTATATATTGTTATATGTTCATAATTACGTCCAAATAATCCTACAGGCTTGAAAGTGGCCCTGACATGCGACCTTTGCTAACTCATCCTGGAGGCAGCCTCTGCAATTTCAGTCCTATTTCCCTGGGAGCTTTTGAGGCAGCAAACTGCTCTCTCAGCTCATCTGACCTGACTTAAAATAAGCAAAGGCATAAAATCTCCCAAGAAGGTGTGTCGGAGCCAGATTTCAGACCCAATTGCAGCCGTGAGGGCGCTAGATAAGGCTTAGATACACAGTTCATCTTCTGCAACTTTGATCCAACTCCAACCTTGGGCGCTTCATCCTGCCTCCCCCTCTATGCACTTCACAGGATTGGGTCCAGCACTAATCATAATAGAGGATTTTGCTTAGAAGTTTGATCAGCTTTAAAGTTTGCTCCAGCTCAGCACAGACCAAACCTTTAGCTCTATAGGACGGGAGGATAAAGGGATACTTTGCCCTGCACACTCTAGGAATTAATTGAACTAACTATAAATAGCCCATCTAAGCAAAAAGGAAATACTCATAGCATTACCTTGAAACATATTATTGCAAAATTTATTTTACTCTTTATCTGGCAGAAAATTCACATCTTCTCATTGATTAATCTTAGTTCTAATGAGCATAGGTGTACCCACATTCAGTGGATTATACATTCATTTTTAAAGGACTGTTTTTATATAAATATCCAGTAATGTGAACACAATCTGGAGATTAGAAACTAGGATTTAAAATTTAGATGTAGAACACTAAGAAATTAAGGATTAATGTGTGACAACTCTAAGTTTTGGTTTATTGTCTTCATCCATATATCTTCATTCATAACATACTTATATACAAATAACTTATCTCCATCCATAACATACTTATAACTGTATGTCAAAATTATATATTTTATATGTATGTATCTGTAAATATGGGGGATAATAAAATTATATATAAGAAAATACATTCTTGATCACTTGATCACTTGAATCCCGTTATTCATCGATTTGCTCGAGCGGGCGCCAGTAACATTTCCACTGGATCCTATCACGTGCCAATGTAGCCCAATGGCATCTGGTTGACTCAGGAATATGAAGAGCCTCAAATCGTTCCTTCAGGGTCTTAACAAGGAAGTCTGACCATCTTGTAGGTGGGCGGCCACGTGATCTTTTGACATCCCGTGGGATCCAGTCGGTAGCAGCTCTAGTCCAGCGGTTGTCTCCAAATCGTATTACATGTCTAGCCCATCTGATTTTCGATGCCTTGGCAAACGAGACAGCGTCCCTGATTCTGGAATAGCGACGGAGGTCAGAACTCCGGATTCCTTCACTCACTTGAGTGAGACGTGATATTCCAAGCATAGCTCTTTCGATGCCTCTCTGGGAGACCCGAATAGCATTCTCATCCTGCTTTCGTAGGGCCCAGGTCTCTGAGGCGTATGTTAATGCAGGGAGAATGGTGGAGTCGAAGAGATGTGCCCGGAGCAGGAGGTTCTTTGTCCTTTTTTAGCTATTTCTTCGATGCCTTTGAAGGCATTCCATGCCGCTCTCTTCCTCCTGCACAGCTCAGGTTTTAGGTCGTTCATCATGTTGACTTCTCGACCTAGGTACACATAACTGCTGCATTCAGAGATGTTTGTTCCATTGAGAGTGAATGGGGCCTCAGGAACTAGTTCATTTCTCATGAACATAGTTTTCTTCAGATTCAGCTGTAGACCTATCTTTCCACATTCTCGGTTAAAGTCAGCCAGCATTTGTGCTGCTTGGCTAATGTTTGGTGTTATTAGAACGATGTCATCAGCGAAGCGGAGGTGGTGTAGTTGCCCGACCATCTATCTTCACTCCCATTCCTTCCCATTCTAATTGTCTCATGATGTTCTCGTTTAAAAATATCAGATGAAATAGAAATAACAGAGTTGAAATGCTTTCTTTTGTTTCTGTTTTTGGTTTGGATTGCACTTAGGTACTTTGAAAGTTCAAGACCTCCTGGTTTAGTACTTGGAGTTGGTCTTGTGAAGTGCCCAGCGGACCCTGTGATGGCAGGGATCAAACCTAGGTCTTCTGCATGCAAGACATATTCTCAGTTTCTGAGATATTTCCAGGTCCTTGAGGAGGTCTTTTCCATGCATTTGTTTATTTTTTTATTTTCTCATTTTATGTCACATAAATACTGTGACTTACAAAATTGATAATTTGTTACAGACATTCACACCAATCCCACCACCATTGCACCATCCAGCCATCATTATTCTCCAATTTTACCACTCACCTCATAAGCCTGTCCCCATACAGAACATAAAATGATTTATTTTATATTATCCATCATAATTTGCTAAAAGAATAACAAAAATGTTTCCTCAGAGGAAAGTTAGAGAAAATTATGTTTCTCACCATCAAACTATTATGCCCTTGTATATTACTAAGATGTTACAGATTAAGCCTTCTGTGCTGATATTTTGTTAATTGAGGTCAGATACCTTCTACATTATATCACGATCTTCCCGTTGATCATCTATTTGCTAGAGCGGGCATCAGTAATATCTCCATATGTCCTGTCTCATGCCAGTAGAGCCAGGGGCATCGGCTTGCTACAGGAACATAAAGAGCCACAAACCAGGGGCGGGAGGCGATAGCCCAGCGGGTAGGGCGTTTGCCTTGCATGCGGATGGCCTGTGCCGGCCTGGGTTCGATCCTGGCATCCCATATGGTCCCCCAAGCATCGCCAGGAGTGGTTCCTGAGTGCAGAGCCAGGAGTAACCCCTGAGCATCGCCGGGTGTGACCCAAAAAGCAAAAAAAAAAAAATAAATAAATAAATAAAATAAAGAGCCACAAACCATTATATTAGGTCATGGGAATGACCTAATATAATTGTTACTGGAATTTGGCATATCATATACAACACAAGAAGCTTGCCAGGCTTGCCGAGCGGGAGGCAAACTCTTTTAAACACCTCCAAATAAAGCATTTATGGATGAACCGCCCGGCTGCAATCGGCCCGCGAGCCGGCTGTAATGGGTTGGTCTGCTGGGTGGAGTTCTGACGAGAGGGAAGTCCAAAAGTGGAAAATGGCTGCACCCGAGAAGTGAGGAGGGGTGGTCTGGCGTGTTGTGAGGCTCTGCCGAGGTGGTGGGCCAGGGCTAGAACCCACCATGCCTGCCGACTGCCTCATGAACGGCTGTGCACAGGGAGAGCAAGGAACAGCTCTGCCCCATGTGTGAGAGTCTCTGGACCAGCATACCTGGGCCGGATTATATCCCATACAATATGGTACATCTACATTATATCCCATCCAATATGGTACACTACTCCTTGTTTATCAGTGTTTTAGAGCTTGGGGTGTTGCTCAAGGAAGTCCAAAAATGTAATGATGTGAAACAGCTGGAGTTAAATTTTAATTTTGCTTCATTTTGTGGTGTGTGCATGACTACCACAGCTTCCAGAAGTACAGGGGATGGGAGAGGTAGCCCATTCCAGACTCCATGAAAGCCTGGAGGTTTCAGTACAAAGCCTGCATACTTGTGTTCTCCAACAGATTTCCTTTCTGATGACTCGTCTGGAGAAGTGGAATTCAGCTGAGAGAATGGTTGTGATTGTGGTGTGTGGATATTTTTGGCTGTGGGGGTTCTGTTTGGGCAGGTGAGTCCCTCACCGACCCCCTCTGAAATACTCTGGATGACTCAGCCTAGTGTGGGGTCTGGAAGAATCTCTGTGGCTTGTTGATCTCTCTCAGGTGTAATTAATGAGTTTCGAATCATGGCTGGTGATAGAGATTAGATGGTGCAGGAGGTGGCTCATGGGCCTGGCTGCTTATGTGTATGTTTAACCATTTAAAGTTTGCAAATCATTGTGCTAAGCAATGGTTAATATATGTCAAGTCTGCCATAGGTTGAACTAGGCTCACACAGAAATGGATCAAATGCATACAAATTCAGAGAAAAATTCTAAAAGGACATGGCAAAAGAAAAACAACATTTAAGAAAACTAATGTTCTGAAGGAGGAAGGCAGCCATTATTATGAATCTTAAAGTTAAGAGGAAGAAAGCAATGTGGACTACTCTAAATAGTCTTAATAAATGCACTTCAAAAGAAATGAGAACTAGAAAGATGACTCTGTGTCCAGATCTGTAAAGACATAAAATGTTTAAGCAATGTGCTTGAATATCTATATTGTGATAAAGTATATTTTAAAGTTATTAAATGATGAGGACTAATACTCAGTATTATGAGGGAAATTGCTTGATCTTGGAAGAAAAATAAGTAACACTTTGTGCATATATATTTTTTATTTATAGAGAAAGATGAAAATCAAGGATTGACTTTGGCAGGCAAAGAAAATGTTTTCCTCGAAGCCAGAAACCTTAGGCAAAATCAAGGAAAGTTAATTGGACCATGAGTCAAAGAACGCCAACTATCAAGTGCAGAATAACGGCTTATTCCATCAGTTATTCCATCGTAGACATCAATTTCAATTTTGGTGAAATACTAGCAAGGTTTCAATGATTACACAGCAAATATCCTAATCTACCATTGCACGTAAAAATGCAAAAATCATAGGATGTGCCAAGGCATTGTGCAAATTGCGGCTTTTCTCCTGGACCCTGAAAAAGGAACTTTTCATATCCCAAAATACTGAAAACCTTGGCCAGTGCTCAGAAATGTATTAATTAACCTACCTTTAAGAAATGAAACTATCCTTTACAAATGGAAAGATTGCTATATATAGTTATTACTGTTGGTGAAGAGCTGGAATACATGAATTGCAACCAAAGATTTTGGGAAGTGAACTACATTTAACTGATTGGGCAGATTAATCAAACACCCTGATTTCTCTGCAAGACATAGTGATGAATAACTACAGCTGTCGAAACAGCCCCGGCTACCAGAAAAGTCTGTGTTGTCCTTTATTATTCTTTTCCACAGTTGGGCTGTATATTTAGCAAAAAATTTGCTTCTTCCCCAAACTTTTAATAGAGTTTTACCTGTATCATTATAATTAAAGAACTTACTATTTTATAAGCTTACAAAATGTTGCAAAAGGAAGTGTACTGTATATTGAAATATGAGTTGATATATTCAGAAATAGTCAATAAAAGAAAAATTTTGCTCTGAAGATTGGTTATGTGTGAGTCTGATAAGGTGGAAAAACCTTACGCATATAAAAAGAATTTCAGGTTGCAAGACAAGTGGTTCAGAATTCCAGCTTCACACACTAAAAAATGGGGCAAGAGGAGGAGGAGCACAGATATGTTTTGTGGTCTTGTCTATAAATTATATCAAACTCAAAAATTTTATTATGTATACCTTTAAATGAAAACTTGGCAAGTTAATCTTTTTTACTGGGTGGAAGTTCACATAAAAACTTAAGGTATGAGTTCAATATTTTAATCTTTTTAATTGGTTCATCTTTACTTAGGAAATGTTTTGAAAAACTATAGCTACAAATCAGTGACTTTTTAATATCAAGATTTAATTTGTACAGTGACCATCAAAAATTGAGATTGGTCATTGTTATGTGACACCCAGAGATTTCAGAACAGCTTTATACTGGTTCCTTAATCATAAGTATTAACTGAGAATCATACTCATTTTTGTAAGTTCCTGAAGATTGATAACAGAAAATATTATGGATTATTTATGTGTTACATATAGGCATGCATAACAAAATGTGTAGTATTTTTATTACAGAATGTTGGCATAAGCATTGGAAAATTTGTAACAGAGTTCCTTTGGAAAGAATTCTTCCCCGAATACTCCTCTGTCATTGGAAATGCCTACAGTGATGGATTGTATTTTAGAGATAAATGCTAAATGCACTCCTTAAATCACTTGTATCTTTTTTTTCCTTTTGGTTTCTATTTGCATTAGAGTTGTCAGCCACTTGTGCAATAGCAAAGCTCATATGACTAGGTACTCTTAATGGACACATATTCAAAAAAATGCATTGGACATGAAAAACTTCATATTCCACACTTCCTTTCATCATATTCTCAGAGAAAAGCGGATAACACAGCCACCAGGAAAGGCTGTTGTCCTTTATTCGTCCTTTCCACAGTTAAGAACTCCATCTCCAGAGGAGTTCTTAGTATGAAAACTGAAAGGACATTTCTCAAGAGGGAAGGAAACTTCTATTTTGTTGATCCATGTAATTTTGGATCTATTAAAAAATTAACAGTGAGATTCTAATTCAGTTCCTTCTGATTATCATAAACAAAATTGGGCGCTTTCCAACATAGGCTTGTTGTCTTTATAAAACTGTATCTTAATGAAGAATATTTTTGATACAGAAAGTTTTATGTTTTGGAAGCACAAAAAGACAGTGTAGTGATTGCACAATTAATCATTAAAATGATTAATTATTAAAGACTATTCTTGGAGATAACACATGACTGTAGGAAAAATGGAAGCAAACATTTGGAGCAAAAAAAAGAAAAATTAATAAATCAAAGCACAAAATATATGCTAATTGCATTAGTGGTAATAAATTTGAGTGTTTAAGTATGGCTCACAGGTTTCAATTCCTTTATATATTTCCTCTCTTTGTGACTTAACATAAAATGTACATGTGAGGGAGGGTTATATGAGGCTTCAAACACACTCTAAAAGACTAATTTTCCTGTGATTTTTTAGTATGTATAATAATTCTTGTCTAAATCTTTACTATCACAAATGGAAATACTGGTTCCTAAATGATAGGCATTAACTGAAAATCGAATAATAAGCTCTCAAAGATAGATAATGTACTATTTGGAATATGTTATATATAGACATGCATAATAAAATGTATAGTATTCTAATAAAACAATATTGGTACAACCATTGAAAAATTTGAAAGAGTTCTTTTTGAAAGAACTCTTTCCCAAATACTCCACTATCATTTTGAGATGCTTATACTTAAGTGATGCTTTAGAGGAGACTGCTGGATGTATTCCCCAGATCACTTATTTTTTCCTTTGGTTTCTATTCGAATTACAGTTGTCAACTGCTCTTGTGCTATCAAAGGTCACGTAACCAAGTATTCTTAATGGAACGTGTGTTCAAATAATTCACGAGTCAAAAAGCCTTCATGACAAACTCATGAATATTCACTTCCAGTTCTGTATGTTGGATTCTTCTCTAAATGGTTGTTAATTCTTACGCATGAAAGTCTAAACGCAAGGTAAAATTCAATTTTAAAACCCTCAATTATATGATCTAATTCACGAATGGATAAAGAGAACCAAAAAAAAAAAAAGTCTAGATCAAATGGAAACCCTTAAACAGGGTACAAAGTACTTCTTTGACCTCATAGCTAAAGTTGATAGGAATAAGACAGTTCAAAGAGGAGAGAGGAAGGGGAAGGGATCTAATACATTGCTTTGGAGGGTTGTTGGTAGAGGACGTGATATCTTAAAGTTTGAAAAGTTGTGAAATCTTTCTTCTTAACATTTATGATCTTAGATTTACAAAAAAGAATATATTAAATTTTCAAAACAATTGGGACTGGATAGATAGTACAGAGGTAGGGTGCTGGCCTTGATGTGGATGGCACAGGATTGATCTCCCACATCCCATATGGTCTGCAGATCACTGACAGGTGTTAGTGTACAGAAGCCAGAAGTAACCTGAGCATTACCAGGTGTGGCCCCCAAGCAAAATAATACAACACAAAAATAATTTTAAAAAATTCCTCTTCAGTGACTTTTATTGCCACTTAAACATGTAAAAATAATTTTTACATATTAGGTTTATTCCTAGACTTTGTTCTGCTTTTTGGGCCACAGTTGGCTGTACTCAGGACTCACTCCTGGATGTGCACCCAGGAATCTCTATTGTGGGGCTGGGGTGGGATGGTTGTGCAGCTGCCATGTGTAAGACAAGTATCTCTCCGCCCTTTACTGATAGAGATTACTCATATTATATTATTTTGGCCTTGATTAGCATCTGAATTAAGTTCACCTTATCACTTAATCCCAATTCTTTTCTGAACTCTGTGTGAATATTTATTTTTCTTTATGGGTCTTAGCATCAGTTCATATGGAAATTTAGTAAAGCACTTATTGATATTTTAGTCACCTAATTTAAATATTCACTTGATTTTTCCATTATATCCTTGTGAGATTGACAATTCCTACCTAACAACAGTGTCTATCCACTTATTCATGTCCACTTGTTTTATTTGTTTTGAGATGTAGAAATGCCTAATTGATACAGAAGGCTAGATTTTGTCTATGTTATCACTATTTACTTTAATAATTATATTGTTTAAATTATTTTAAACATTAATACATTAGTATATTTCCTGGGTCACAATTGTATTATTTACAGTTTGACTTTTTTTTTCAATTCTGTACTTTTCTTTGTACTCTATTAATTCAAATGGATAATATATACTGTATGGTATCAAATAGGGATCTCAAGTTAATTTTTAACTCAGAAAATGCATCTCTCTGGAATATTTCCAGTAAGAACATTAATGGAATTAGGTTGATTCATTCATATTAGGAATGGTGTATAAAGCATTTGTTCATTATTTTATTAAAGAACAAGTTTTTAAATAAAAGCTGTGTTAAATTTAGTTGGCTTTTAAATATTTTTAATTTGCTTGTTTGTTTTAGGGCTACACTGGGAGTTATCAGCACTTCTCTTACTTCTGTCTCTGCATCATCACTCTAGGTGGATGAAGGGGACCATGTAGGTTGGCTTCATGGAAGGCAAACAGCTTATTTGCCCCACTACCACTCTGGACTTTTCAGTAGTTCTATATACCTTCATGCAATCCCTTCCTCCTCCAATGACTATCAATGTGACAATATATCAATTAATGGTCTAATATTGAACATATTTTGTTCCTAAAATATTTCTTTATGGTCACTTTATAAACTTTTCTAAATGGAATTGGATTGTGTTACTACTTACTATTTAGTATGTTTGCATAAACAATTTTAAATACGGCCTATTTTCAATTTTTTTCTACTATTAGGTTTTAGTATCAACATTATGATTGCATCAAAAAAAAACATTAAATTCTGTCATTTTCTATATTATGTAGAATATTTGTAGGTTTGTCATAGAATTTGAATTCTCTGAAATTCCCCCCATGTGAACCATCTGGGCTGATTTAGTTGGGTGAGGCAATTCTTTAATAACATAATTTATTCTACTATGAAAAACCCATTAGAGAAAATAAATTTTTCAAGAAAAATGAAAAAATACAAGCAATTTCACAAATAAATTGTCACACACACAAGGCCAAGGGCATGTATCAGAGGCTAGACAAATACAGTAATGACAATGAAATAGATTCTTATTTCAACCCAACTGTTGACTATGCCTAATTATGGATATGACCAATGCAGTAAATTATCATTGAGCTATATTGATTCCATCAAGATAGCATAAAACTATATGACTTTACCTGATATCATTAAAAGAACAGGGTCAGGGTAGGAAGACAGTGCGGGGGTTAAGGTGCTTGCTTAAGTGCACCTTACCTGGGTTTGGTCCCTTTGTTGCTTTCACTCCCAGAAGCATTCCCAGGGGTGAGCTCTGAGCACAGAGCCAGGAGTAAGCCCTGGGTTTTCCACTCACTCTCTCCACTGTCAAAAAAAGCAAAAATTACCAAATAGGACCAAGCAGTCCATACATCAGCAAAAACTGACTGGCACTAGTGGCATTCTACTCCATTCACAAAATATGAACATTCACATGTGATATTTCTAATCATCTAGTAAGGCCAAGTAACAATGTTTGAAACACTGAAAGCAATTTTGCACTTGCTTGATAAGGCATTTTGAAGAAGACAGTAGTAAAGCTGTAGTGCTTGTCTAGCATTTGTTTCTCAGTCTGAAAATTACTACTTGGTAGGTATTCAGAGTGAACTTTCTGGAAAAACCCTAAGTATGAAGAGAAAAAAAATGAAACTTATTCACTGTCAAAAATGGGGCTAAGACACTGCCCCCTTACAAAGCTTAAGGGACTTTCCTTGTGAACAGCCAAGTTTGGTTTGATCCTCCGCATAGCATATGATCCCTGAGCACTATAGCTAGTGATCCTTGAGCATAGATTCAAAAACAATCCCTTAGGATGTAAGAAAGGCCTCCTAAGAAAAAACAAAACAGAAAAAAAATGAGTGGGGTGTGAGGTAAACAAAAGCAATAGAAAATAATAAGATCATGAATTCCATAGTATGTTTAGGATAAAGACCACATGTGTTGTAGCTTGTGTCCTGAGGGAGGTTTGTTTCCATGCTGACTGATATACATGTATCAATTATTTTGCCTCTGACAATGTAGCTAAACTATTAATCAGATATTAAACCTGATATCAAATATTGTCTTGGATGAAACAATAGTCACTGATAGAGTGTGGTGTTATGGAATTACATGTTTCCCCTTCTCGACAACATGACTAGCATATTTGCGACTGAATAGTTTATTTCCCCAGCAGTGGTAACTGTCCATACTGATAGAATCTCTGAAGAGCACACAGAAATGATGAGATAAGAAGAGAAATGATGAGCAAAGAAGTGTGTAGTCTCAAAAATTTTCCCTTACAAAAAAAAAGAAGAAAGACAATGACACTACAATGGTAGATATGATCTGCTAACATTATACTCCTAAAACTTATAAACATTTATACTCTTGTAAACTGACATGACTTCAATTTTTAAGATCCTATAAACATAATAGAAAGAAATCCAAAGCAAGAAGAAAAGAGAACAATCATTATTCAAGAGTTTGCCCTATTCTTTCCAAAATCCAATCAGCTCAAAGGTGTTTTTTTCAATATGCACAGTTCCTATCTTCCTCTTAGTTTAATAATAGGTTGTGTATCCTTACAATTAACCATAATTGCAGAGTGCAAAAATTGCATTGTAATTAGATTATAACAACACACAATAGGGCTTGGTGAGGACAAGACAAAGTCTTTATCCATGGATCACCTTGGAAATTCTTTCCTTTGATTTCCTATTATTTATCTCTCTAGTATTCTCTTTTACACCTTATTCCTGTCTTTCCACATCCCTAAGGGAAATTCATTATTCATAGTTTGGACTGATTATAAGTGAATTATTTTTCCTTACAAACTTTAAGTCAACAATTTAGTGCTATGCGAAATGGAACTAGATGATTTAATGCTGAGTCAAGTCAGTCAGAAGGATAAATAGAGATGATCTTTCCCATATGTGATATATAAATAAGCATAGTAAGGAAGTAACATAAATGGCCAAAAGCAACAGAACTGGGGAATAGTCACTGATTTCAATAAGGGATATGAGAGAACTGGACCAAACAATCCTTTGATGAGTTGGCGGAGGCAAGTGGGCACAATGGTGGTGGATGTGATCTTGGAACAATATGTTCATACACTTTTTATTAACGTATTGTATAATTCAGTATCTCAGTAGAAAAGCAAAAATAAATACAAAACATACTAATGCTCTTCCTCTAAGTTTAGAAATTGAATTTGCTTTAAAATCAATAAACATCAATAATCAATACGTTTTGTCTCCCCCTTTGGAAACTCTGTCAATGACATCTTAAATCTTATGTTGGTAAATTATTGTAAAATATTTCACTTGAAACTATTTAATTATTTAAAGAAATAGAAGCAGCTGTGATATAAGAATGGTAGGTAATGCACTTGATCAAGAATGTGATCTAACCCAACAATGTTTATATGGAAAGTCACAATGTTTAAGATATGGGAGAGAGGGAAAGAGAAAGAGGTAGAAGAAGAAAAAAGAGAGGAAGGATGTATACTATAGAGGCAGACTGGAGGAGAGGGGTGGGAATCTGGGGACTTTGGTGGCTGGAAATGTGCACTGGTGGAGGGATGGGTGCCGTAACATTGTATGACTGAAACCCAATGGTGTTGTAATAAAAATAATAATTAAAATCTTAAAAAGCAATGTAATCTTAACTTTACTTCAGTTGCACTGTGTTAAGAAAAAGTCATTTTGTTTTTGGCAATCTGAATAGGCATTATTATTTGGCATTATACTTAATGTAAATATGTGAGCAGCATATTTCTTCCCTAGAGGGAAGAAATACATATTCTTAAGGATTAGAATGAGGAGAAGAATGGGAAAAACTATGAAGAAGTCAATAAATTTCTTTCAGTTGACAAACAGAACAAACACTGTCATAAATTTACTTGAATTACCTAAGAAATAGTACAGGATTAAGGCATTTGGTTTGTCTGCAGTTGACACAAGTTTGATCCCAGAACTGAATACAGTCCCCTGAGCACCGCTGGGCATATCCCTGAGTTCCTAGCCAAGAGTAAGCCCTGAGGTGTGGCCCCCAAATAGAAATAAAGTAAATAAACTTACATGAGTTTCTCAAAATGAAAGAAAAACACAGCTTATTTGGATAAGTTTGTCAAAGCAAAACATGTACCACAAAACAGACACACATTCTTTTTCAATGCAAATGACTATTCACTTAAACAACATTAAAAAAAAGAAAATCTTTAAATTGCAGTCACTTATTTTTTTTCCATTAATATTTTAATGATCACCAGCCGGAAGGGGAGCAGCTCTCATCTTGGCAGCTGACTGACCACCTCCACAAAGACCCCAGCTTTCTTATACCCCATCATCTCAAAGGGCAATACAGATTAAAGTTTGGATGGTTTACATTACAAAGGCATTTCACATTCTTTGCAAAGGACTTAAGAATAATAGGAAGGAGACATCCAGGAACCAAAAACCTGCAGGGGGGTGCTATCTAGGAAAGGAGAGATGAACAAAAGAACGCATTACATTTACTAATTCAGCCTTCCAGGACTAGCCCAAGATGGCCAGGTCATGTCAGACAGAAGAACAAGAAAAACCTGTTTTCTGCCTAACTTCAAGCAGTGTCCATAGACTCCATCTTGAGCTAGTTACAGCCAACAAGGAAATGTGCAGAGAAATGACCTAGGATAGCAACATTTTTGCATCTGCAACTTGAAAGCAGTCTCACTAGGGAATTCTACATACTAACTCTATAGGAGACAGTCAACTGCAGTCACTTATTATCACATACTTAATGATGTAGGAATGCAGACAGGGGGCTCAAATGGTAATGCATTCTTGCCCTAAGGCTGTCCAGAGTCACTTTTCAGGACCAGAAACCAAATCTTGATAAGACCCATTAACTAACAACAGACCCTGAGGAAGCTGAATCCACCTTATTGGCCCAGCCCCTAATCCAGTTACATTCCAGGACAGAAGATCCAGCAGGAACAGAGGTCAAGAAAAGATTTTCCAAGAAGACCAACTCCCAAAATATACTCCCCAGGCAACGACCCTAGCAATGGACCCTAACAAAAATGTTGCTATCCTAGGTCATTTCTCTTCAACCCTATGGGGGTTGAAGCCCCATATGGGAATAGCTCGGGAAGAAATCTATAAAAGCCGTCCTGACTAAAGGGCAGCGCACATATGCGGCCTGAGTCCATGTGGTCGAGCACATGTGGTGCCTAAGCACATGTTTCGCCTGCATCTCCCCTCTTGAGATGTGTACTCTCTTTCTCTTTTCTCTCTCTCTCTCTCTCTCTCTCTCTCTCTCTCTCTCTCTCTCTCTCTCTCTCTCTCACTTTCTCTCTTCCCTCCCTTCCTAAAACCTCCATAATAATATAATAAAATCTGTTTAACTTTACCTTGCCTACTAGTGAAAAAAAAATTTTTTTTTTCTGTGATGAAGACAAGAACCCTGAGGAAACCCTCGGAAAGGCCTAGGACTGACTTTCCTTTTCATCAGTCCTTAGCCTGCCCAGTGGGTCCCAGGCGGCAGAGGCATCTGGGGAGAAAGGGACCATCTCTCTCTCCTTCCTGCCTCACAGAAGCCACCAGTGAGACTCACCTAAATCACTTATGAGTTCTGATTAGCTTAATTTATTGGAAAACATCTCAGAGTATTTATCAAGCAATACATTAGAGCCAAGAAAGTGACAGGTCTCAAAGTGGTGAATGAGTAACCATCAGTAGAAGTCTCCAAAGAAAGTTCCTATAGAAATAAAAAATCAATTGGCAAATACACACAATTCTGAATACCAATCTGAAAATACAATTCCTAAGTAAATAAATTTATCTTGTGTCCTATCCAAGTTGTTGGTTAGCTGTGATATTTCAAACAATTAAAATGAGTTTGTGGAAATGCATATAAATTAGACACTGATTTGGGCTTAATTTATTCATTTTATAAATAATATGCAAATTTGTCTAAAGGTAGATTTTAAAATAAGATTTACGGGTTGCAAACTCTGCAATGTGACAATTTACATGTTAATGTGGCAATTCAATTCGACAAACATTTACTGAACTCCTAACAAATTACTATATGGGTTATTATGGGAACATCAACCATGCCATTTAGTGAACACACAGCTAAGAGTTTAGATAGCGGAATATCATGTAAGTTTGCTCCTGACATCACATTATTTAGAATTAAAGCAAAATGCTATAGCATAGAAAACACTCTGCATGTACCTGTTTCCTTGAACTACTTTATTTGGTTTATATATTATCATAAAATTTCCATGGAAGTTTTAAGTTTAGGAGGTCAAAATAAGTATCTTAGTCCTTGTTTCACTCATGTGAATAGATTTTATATAAATTTGGTCAGCTGTGTCATTCACTATTAAGTCAATTCTCTATATAACATTGTATCTTTTCCATTTTCTTTGCTGTTTTCAAACTGTAAGAACAGTTTTTTTTCACAGAAATTATCATTTTATAGATTTCAGGAGAAAAATTTGAAATTGACAATTTATTTTCATTTAGTAATCATAGAACATACATTGAAAAGAATAAGAGGTAAACAGAAGGTATCAAAAAAATAAAGCAAGCAAATAAAAACAAATCATCCCAAAGAGAATCACGATCACGATCTTCCCATTGATCATCGATTTGCTAGAGCGGGCACCAGTAATATCTCCATATGTCCTGTCTCATGCCAGTAGAGCCAGGGGCATCGGCTTGCTACAGGAACATAAAGAGCCTCAAACCATTATATTAGGTCATGGGAATGACCTAATATAATTGTTACTGGAATTTGGCATATCAAATACAACACGAGAAGCTTGCCAGGCTTGCCAAGCGGGAGGCAAACTCTTTTAAACACCTCCAAATAAAGCATTTATTGATGAACCAAGTGGCGTGAGCTGGCCTGTGATGGGCTGGTCTGCTGGGTGGAGTTCTGACTAGAGGGAAGTCCAAATGTGGAAAATGGCGGCGCCCGTGGAGTGAGGTGGGGTGGTATGGCTTGTTGTGAGGCTCTGCCGAGGTGGTGGGCCAGGGCTAGAACCCGCCATGCCTCCCAACTGCCTCATGAACGGCTGTGCACAGGGAGAGCAAAGAACAGCTCTGCCCCATGTCTGAGAGTCTGTGGACCAGCAGAGAATATGACAGAGATCTCTGCCCAAAGAGAATATGACAGAAATTTTCTAGTGACAATCCACATAGTTAAGGTGGACTCCTAAGAAATTTTAAAACTGCAAATGTTCTTCTTCTATTAATAAATTTGTATAGACAATCCTAGGCATCTTATTTCAATGAGTATGTACTGTTTCGGTCAATTATAGAAGTTTAGGAAACTGAAAGAAAATCTTGAAATTGGTAGCATTTGGCTATAATTCTGTAAAGTTATAATTCTGTTAAAAAAGTTCTTGCAGAACTTTCACATATGATAGCTTACGTAATTTTAGAATTGCTTTATGGGCCATATATGTCATTGATAGTAGGTTTTTCAAAGAGGCATTTGAAACTCAAAGGTTAGTGACAGGGCTTGAATTCACAAAGATATATGAGGACAGTAGCTGAATGACAGGTCAACTGCTTAGGATATTATAAAATATCTCCCTTCCATCTTTGCTATTTGCCTTGATTAAGATTAAAAATAAAATAGATGACTCTGACTCTCTCATTAAAAGTAGTTAGGAGAAATTTCTTCATTTCTCATTTTCATTATTTTGTAATTACACATTAAAATTTAAAAATCAAGTATCTTTTAGTCATATGCCATTTAGAATCAGAATAAGACTTTAAAATGTGTTATGAAATCTGAAAGGAATATTGATACAATTTGACTTGATCACTTGATCACTTGAATCCCGTTATTCATCGATTTGCTCGAGCGGGCGCCAGTAACATTTCCATTGGACCCTATCATGTGCCAATGTAGCCCAATGGCATCTGGTTGATTCAGGAATATGAAGAGCTTCAGGGTCTTTACAAGGAAGTCTGACCATCTTGTAGGTGGATACAATTTATTGATTTTCTTCTTTTTGGAGGGATGGGGAACACTCCCAGCAATGCTCAGGAATTATTCCTGGATTTTCCCGAGTAATCATTGCCTTGGTTCTCATGGGCAATAAGAGATACTGAGGACTGAACCCTGGTTGACTGTGTGCAAGGCAAACACCCTACCTTGGCACTAGACCTCTGACCCCACTGTCTTTCTTCTGTCGATCTAGAACAGGGATTCTTAACATTTTTCTCCTTATAACTTGTTTCATCTGAAAATATATATTCAATGAGGAAAATATATAACAAATCATATTGTAATAAACCACTAAAATTTTCTCTTTACAGTATGTTTATAGGATCATGACCAACAGATCAAGAAACGAAGTTCTGGGACCTGAGAGATGCTCAATGGGGGAGTGCATGTTTTACATGAAGAAGTAGAGAAAGACTGCTTATTTCATATGATAATGACCATTTGAAACACTTTATTTTAAGTTAAAGGTGGAAAATCAGTTGGTATTCATGGCTAAAATGTGTCTTTTTTAAGAGTAATGTGTGACTGTAGGAGTCAGAGGCTAGGTAAGACAGAAAATGGAACAGTGTGCTAACAATTGTTGAGGGTACTAATGCCAACCTAGAGCTAGCATTAAATAGAGGCAAAAAGATACACTTGACAACCCTTTAATGTATGTTCTATAATCCATAGTCTGGAAGGGAAGGAAAAGTCAAAGAGAGAGAAAGGGAAAGAAATAAAGAACCTGCCATGGAGGAGGGCTGGGGAGGGGGAGGAAACCTGGGACGTTGGTGGTGGGAGATGGGCACTGGTGGAGGGATGGGTGCTGGAACACTGTATGACCAAAACCCAAATATGAACTTTTTAATTGTATATCTTTGTAATTGTAAAAATAAAAAATTTTTAAAAATAAAATTCATTTTCTCCTAAAAAAAAAAAAAAGAAAGAAAACTCCATATAACATGTCTTTTTGATCTTTTTTTTTTTTTTTTTTTTTTGCTTTCTTGGGTCACACCCAGCAATGATCAGGGAATGCTCCAGGCTCTGCAGTCAGGAATTACTCCTGGAGGTGCTCGAGGACCCTATGGGATGCCGGGATGGAACCTGGGTTGGACATGTGCAAGGCAAACACCCTACCTGTTTTGCTATTGCTCTAGCCCCTGTCTTTTTGAATTTCTATGGAAGACAGTGTTTTCAGTTTCAAAATCTTTACTTTGAAGTTATAGCTATAGTATTATTACTAGCTTTCTTTTGTTTGTCTCTGTAAAAAGGCTGATCAAATGAAATACGTTTTTTTTTTTTTTCTGGCAGGAGAGCTATACAGGGGATAAGCCACTTGTTTTGCATCACCAGCACCATATATGGTTCCTTGAGCACCACCAAGGATCGGTCTCTGAGCACAGAGCCAGGGGGTAAACCCTGGGTACTGCAAGGTGTGGCCTCAAAACAACAAATAAAATGTTTCTGCCACTAAGCAACATTACATTTGGCAATTTTCTGGGCAATAAAAATGCCCAAGGGGCCGGAGCTATAGTACAGCAGGTAGGTACTATATTTTCCTTCCACACAGCCAACCTGGGTTCAATCCCTAGCATCCCTATAGTCCCCGAGCACCGCCAGGAATAATTCCTGAGTGCAAAAAATAAGGTGTGTCCCTTGAGATTGCCAGGTATGACCCCCAAAAAAGGCAAAACAAACAAAAAAAAAAACCCAAAATGCCCAAGTCATTTCCGTGGCACAACACATTGTACTCTGATCACCAATACTCCTCAGGATTAATCCCTGTGTGCAAGGTCAGGAGTATCTCTTGTGGGACTACACCTGGCTGTGACATAGTCAGGTGTGATACAAAAAAGAAACAAACAGGGAGCCAGAGGATAATATATTGGCTTGCATGTTTGCACACTTGCATGCACTCAATGCTGGCTTAATTCCAAGAACTCCATAGGTCCCCAGAGCACTCTAAGAATGATTCCTGAGCACAGAGCCTAGATTAAGCCCTGAGCACTAGTGATTGTGGACGAAATCTCCATCCCGGCCCTCTAAAATAACCTCTTGGTGTCATTAAATTGTGTAGTGCTGTTTGATATTATAACAATATAAAATAATAAAGTCTCTTATTTATTAGTGCTTATGAATATTATTATTCAGATCCAAATCTCAAAATTAAACTACTTCTAAATATGCAATTTTAATGTTTCTGTGGCTCACTATTCACATAGTAAATGAGATCTCGAACACTCCTCAATTTTATTTCTGACATCATTAAGAAACATAAATGAAAGAGGTGCTACTACTGACAGAAATATAAGATATATTATGTTCCTTGGCTCTGTGAGTATGCAACAGCTTCAAAGACCTTCCTTCATAAACCCACACAAAATGCATGCTCAATCTTTGCATTATTCAACACTATTGAAATAACAAAAGGTTTGGGCTCAGCATTCTTCATATATCTCAAATGTTTACTGTATATAGAAGCAATGCCTTATGCCTATTTTGGATTCCAAATTTCTGGGGTGATGCCTTTTTCACAGGAAGAATTCAGTTGCTGAATGTTGAATATATACATATTTATCATCTATAGATATCTTGCATTATAGTTGGATCAGGAGTTATTTGACAAGCTATATCATCCAGTAGGAATTTCAGTGAACTTTTGTATATACACAATATTTGAGACACAGATTTAGGCCCCTAAAGCAAAACAATCTTATGCGCTCTTGTGATGAGGGTATGTGTTTTAATGGTATAAACATACTATTCCCAAACTTAGACAAGTGTGGTATGTCTAAATATCACAAAAATATCTATGTGTGTTATGTGTTTGTATATTTCTTATTTGAAAGGAAAGTATGTTAAATTAATACATGATGCTCACATTAAGTCAAAAAATAGGTTTAAATAATTATTAGCAAATACTCAAATAAGTGGAGTCTATTTTGAAGTCAACAGCTTTACCTATTGGGGGCATTAGGAATACATTTGTCCTTGTAATTTGTTTCAGAATGTTTATATCAATCTTATTGATTGCTAATTTACCAGGTGCAGTATACAGTGAAGTAACCCTCTCTAAAAGACAGCGCTCTTCCTTAGGGATCAATTTCTGCAGAAATCTTGACTCCTGCAACAAGAGATTGCACAGCATTGTACTATGCTGCCTTTCCATGTGGCCTACTTTGGTCCCAGGCACCCTGCCTGGTCTCTGTAGATTGCCTGGAGTGTTGAGCACAGATCAGGAAGTAAGCTCTGAACACTGAGGGGTGTGGTTCCAAACAAAATCAAAATAAAAAAAAAAGAAACTTTGACTACTATCTTGTATTTCTTGTTTCTATTCATTTTTTTAAATAGAAATAAGACATTGCACTTAGCATATTTGCCATTAATACTTTCAGAAAATATTTGATCACCCCCAGGTATCTTTAGAGGAAAAACAGGGGTTTTCTTAAAGCTATGCAGTGGACTAAGGGTAATGAGAACTCCAACATGGGTCTCTTGCCATCAAAATGAATTAAATAGAAAAGGGACTTGTCGGGGCCAGAGAGATAGCCCAGCAGGTAGGGCGTTTGCCTTTGCACGCGCCAGCTCATGCTGGCCTGGGTTTGATCCCCGGCATCCCATATGGTTCCCGAGCACCGCCAGGAGTAATTCCTGAGTACAGATCCAGGAGAAACCCCTGAGCATTGCCGGGTGTGACCCAAACAAGAAAAAAAAAGAAAAAAAAAAAGAAAAGGGACTTGTATTAAGATGTCTTCTTTGGTAGTTACACTACTTTTATTAGTCCTGTCTATGTACAATACATCAGCGTTACCAAAAAAATGGGGAAATTTATTGCTTTTCATCATGTCTGTGTTTGTACCACAATCCATGTCCAAAATAAAATATGTAATTAGCTCCATCTGCTTCAGGTATCTCTGAATCACCACATTCTGACTCCACTAAAGTTAAGAATTGTTGAAATTAACAGTTAATTCATGAGCCAGAGAAGAAACTATTTGTTCCCTTGTAATGACTCTGTTCAAATTGTCGTTGTCAGTCACCAAAAAACAGGATTAGAAGAGAAAGAAAAATATAGATCACAGAATTCACGTCTAGAGCCAGGTTTTTGAATTATAGGAATTTGGGTCCTAATAGCCCTTTTTTTCATGACAGTCTTCAAATATGAGCATATAATATTATTGAACAGATTACTAATGTAGAGGGGGAATAATGTACTCAGTTATGTAAAGGAGATGGAGATTTCTTAAAATTCTGGTTTCGTTTAAAAATGTCACTCGTAGAATTTGGCGTTAAAGACCCCACTGTTATGTTAGGCTTCCTGACCTTTCCATTTCAGTTCTCTTAAATAAAATCTTCAAACAGAATTGAAAAAAATTAAATGTCAGTCTCCTTAAAAGTGCTTTCTTCATAATCTTACACACAGGTAACTTCCATTTCTATTCTTACTGACTCATCACCTTGGCCTTATCACTTAGTACATAATTGTTTATTATTAGTTTTATTCATCTGATTATTAGTGCATATTCAAAGTATTTATGCCCTACAAATACTTTCAGCTTATAATGCCTGGGACATTGGTAGGTTATTCCTTACCTTCAGAACCAGAACTTCCATTGATTTTTTTAGGTAAATTAACCCCATTTCAGTTCACTGTAGTCACATTTACATATTTGTGTTCAGATTTGTAGGACAAATCTATTTAAAAATAGAGCCACTGATTTAAAAAATAGAGCCACTGATTCACACCTACAAAGTAGAGGAATATATTAAATGCAAATATATTTTCTAATGAATAACAGGCCCACAAAACACTTTCATTAGTGAGATAAAGATTTTTTTTTGGTATAATACTTTAGGTATTAAGTTTTGGGGGTCTCTTGTTGGAATAATTCTAAGTTATATATAACAAATTTTACATACTCTTGTAGTATAGAAGACATGTTACTGTTTTCTCTCATGTTGAAAGAGTAATCCACTTTTAGGTGATTCCAGATTTATGGGTTTCACTTCTTATATCTATTTTTAACAGAAAACTCTGAAGATGCTGTGCATGGTTTTATCTCAGAGATGCCACCTATGTATATATCCTTTAGACTTTTGTGGGTGGCTGAATAATAGTCTCTTTCCCACGATGTACTTATCTTGAGAACTGATGAACACACTAAATGCATTTTGCAGATCTTATTAAAGTGATCTACATGGCAGAGCCTGACAAGCTATTGATATGCCAAAAAAACAGTAACAATTATGGACCTCATTCCCATGACCTGAAGAAATGGTTTGAGGCTCTTCCTGTCCCTGTAACAAGCAGATGCCCTTGGACTACACTTGCTTTTGACAGGACATATGGAGATGTTACTGGTGCCTGCTGGAGAAAATCGATGAACAACGGAAAACAAGTGATACAAGTGATTAAAGTGAAATAAGAAGCTGGAGAGATAGTGTATGGGTGGATACCCACCTTGCACTAGTCCAATCCCAGTTAAATTCAGGCACTGAATAAATTTCCTTGAACCCAACAAGGAGTGACTGCTGAGCACAAAAGCAGGTTTAAGCTCTGAGACAGCTGGGCATGGCCAAACTATTTAAAAACAAATGTTAAGCAAAGGATTTTGAAATGAAAAATGTCCCTGTTTCATCTAGCATCCCCAATCTAAGCAAACAAGTCTTTAAAGTCATTTAAAGTAGAATCTAAAGATAGGTTTGGGAGTCTGAATATTAGGAGATCTTGACTACCAATGATAAAGTATTGAAGGTGGAGAAGGATTCAAGTCCCAGAGTGTATGTGATATCTAGAAGTTGAGAATGACCCCAGACTGACAACCAATAAAACAATAGGAAGGCATCTCAGCTTGACCTCTACAGAGAACTTAATTATTTTTCTTATAATATTTTAAAATTAAATTTACATTTTTATAACACTGTGATCTGCAAAGTTGTTTTTAATAATTATCTCAGGTATTCAATATTCCAACACCAATCTCAGGACCAATGTGTTATACCAATGGCCCCTGTTTCCCACTTCATCACCCAAGACTACTCCCTTAGCAGGCACAAAAATAGTACTATTTGTTGAAACAAATAATTTGTTTCAACAAAATTCCAAATTGAATTAACAAAAAAAAAAGGAAACCAATGAAAGTAAATATGTGATAATTTTTATATCTCACAATTGTAGGAACTGAATTTTAATTAGCAAGGAAAATGGATACTTTATCAAAGTTCAAGGGGGCCGGAGTGATAGCCCAGAGGGTAGGGCGTTTGCCTTGCACGCGCCGGCCTGTGCCGGCCTGGGTTCGATCCCCGGCATCCCATATGGTCCCCCGAGCACCTCCGGGAGTAATTCCTGAGTGCAGAGCCAGGAGTAGCCCCTGAGCATCACTGGGTGTGACCCAAAAAGCCAAAAAAAAATAAATAAAATCAAAGTTCAATAATGAATATTCTTACTGATTGTTTATTTCTAATAATGCATTCTTTGTTTTTATATCTTACTTTGTTTTTGGAGGTTTATACATAGTGTGCTCAGGACTTATTCCTGCCTTTGAGTTTGGAGGTGACAAACAGGTGAACATATGGCAGTCCGTGAACATACAGCAGTGCCAGAGATTAAAGCAAGATTATCCTTCTGCAAGGTAAGAACCTGAACCTCTGTACGTCTTTCCAACTTTCACTGATTTTAATAAAGTGAGATATGTCAAGCATCTGTTAAAGAAAATATGCACATTTGATAAATGTGAACCGATGTTTTTAAATGTTTTATAGATGGACACAATTCCTCAGACTTTATGTTTATTATGAGAGAAATAATTGGAGAATTTTATAATTCTCCATTCTACGCTATTCCATATATACAAAGGCTCATACAAGCTCCTTAAAAAAAAATTACTCAGTATCTCAATGGGTTCGGAAGTCAAAAAGTTTGGGATACTCTCAGTTGGCAGATTCTTGGAATTCAAAACATGTGATTCTAAAACTTAGGAAAAATAGCAGTTTCCTATTTTATCTCCTTTATTCTCATCTATCTCTGCCTTTCCCTTTCCCACTAATACAAACTTTTATATTTTTTAGTAAGTCATAGTGTCTCTTTATTGTGATTATATTTGCCCTCAGGGAAATGATTGACTTTTTTCTCATCTACTCTAATATAATAAACTATTTCTTCAACATATCAGCTTTGTTGAGTTGTAAAATCAATATTTACAACACATTTGAAGATGTTGGTTAGATATGTATTATAAAATCACTATGGCTTAGCAAATTTTATGAACTTGGTAAAGAGTTCAATGCTCTTGCCTTAGGATAGTTCCTGGATAACTGTTAGGATAATTGTCTTGTCAAGATATTTTAAATATGTTTCTGGTAAAGGATGTGTTTTATTGTCAAAAGGATCAATCAATGCCATTAAATCGCTTTCAGATTTTTTTTCATTTTATGCTCATAAAATTCCATTGTCTCTGACACTGTGTATCTTTCTTTGAAAAACAAGATATCACTCATAACTTTCTTATAGTATCCAAAGGAAAAAAAAATCAATGCAAACTGTATCATCCACTATCAAGTCACTAATATAATAAGACTATAGTGAAAGACAGGTGAAGTAGACTGTGTAACTCCAAAACATCACTCATCTACCACTCTTAAAAGAGCACTGCTACATCAATTTAATTAAACACACTTTGTTAAATACTTATGAATTTAAGAGAATGGAAACCAAAGTATAGAGAGAAATGAAAATTTTTATAAAAACTAATGGAAAACCCAGTTGGTTGGAAGCTTATAAAAGTTCAAGTTTAAAAAGAACCATGAAATAGATGGTATTTGTTGTAGGCAGGCAGACAGGGGCGCCACATGGCAACAAAAATTCCTGAAGAAGAAAGAAAACTGGTCCTTCAGCCATCCAGAGTCACACCTGTTGTCACATGGGAACCAGACTTGATAAGGCCACTATCAACAACAGATCCTGAGGGAAGGGAAGGCCAGGGGGAATGTGTGAAGCCCTAGGCCACAGGCCCTTCAAATGGCTTTAGCTAATTAAATCTCCTGAGGGAGATGAATCAGTCTTCCTACCCAGGACCCAGCTGAAAGAAGACTCCAGAACATTCCAGCCAAAAAGGGATAAAAGCCCATTGAAAATCAATTGGGGCTCTCCGTCTTTGGAGTAGCCCGTGTTCTCCCTTGTGCGCGTTACTCTTTCTTTCTCTTTTACCTTTCTTCTTCCTTCCCTTTCCAAAAAACCTCCTCAATAAAATCTATTTTACTTCACTGCTCGTCGACTCCTGAAAATTCTTTTCCTGAGAGGGAAGACAAGAACCCTAAGGCAGCCCTGGGTAAGGCCTAGGACTGACTTTCCTTCCCTGCAAAGAGCAATTCCTCGGTCCAGCCTGAGTCTGTGGCTCCCCGAGAAACATCGGGTGGTGGGGATCAACTCCCGTGCCTAGAGATCAAGCGGGCATCAGGTGTGGCTTGACGGACACCTCGTGGGGCTGCTGGGGCTCAGGCCCACGCCATGCAGGGGCTCATCTCAGACTTTATCAGTCCTAAGCCTGCCCAGCGGGTCCTGGGTGGCAGAGGCGGCTGGGGAGAAAGCGACCATCTCTCTCCCCCTTCCGGCCTCACATAAATCACCCGTGGGGTCCACCTGCAACAGTATTTATCTTGGGGTAGGTTAGACTTTTTAAGATCATCTACTAATTTTAAGAAGCACACTAACTTATGAAAGTATTGCTTCATTTAATGTCTATAAATCACATGTAATTTTTATCCACCCCAGTAAAACACCTTTATGAAAAAGCACCCACATAATTTCTAACTAAATATTTGGGTGCTGTGGCTTAGATAAATTTACACAAAAACTCTTAGAATTACTTGAGTACTTGGTGACCAGAAGTGCTACATACAAATATTTTTATTTTTTATTCTTGTCACCTTGCCCTTCGGATGTTCTCTGACACAATCACTATCTCCACTATTTTTCTTTAATAAGGGCCATTGTATTTACCCATTTTGTTTTTCGTCCAAAAGACCCATCTCATAAAATTATATACTTGCTCTGATGAGTTAAATGTGAATAAATGTGTCACATGTTGCTTTTGGCTGAGGCTTTGAAAAACTTAGATTCAAAATATGTATGTGTTCTGAGCTTAGCATGGCGGCCAAAAAATGATCTAGAGTGTCTGTGACTTTGCTCTGCATCCTGGAAGAAAGCAAGAAGCAGAGCCATAGGAAAACTAGAAATTACTTGATGATACATAAATTAGGAAACTTTAGAAGGCAGGTGGCAGGACCATTAGTTACAAAGCATCATCATGCAGATGAGATGATGGCAGATAAGATGTATAATAAGAAGAAAGTGATTGTGGGAAGAGATATTAGATGAAATACAGAAAGTAGAGGGTTCAGATATATAAAAGCTGATGATTGAAAGCAATACTCCTCACTATGTGGCCATGGTAAAAAGAAATTCAGTACTCTAATCATTGTATTCTTTATCATCTATAAATTAGAAAATGCATTTGTGAAGTTCTATATGTGAGACATAATTTCATGTACTAGGGAAAAGAAATGATAAAATAGATTAAAGTATGCCTTCTTACAAAAATGAAAATCTCAATAGTAAATTTTTAGTATAACACCTAAGACACTGTAATGATCAGTAAAGGTTTATTGCCTTTTAGTGCTTTTGTTAATGTAGAAAGATTCTAGCCTTTATGTAACAAGTGTGATACCACCTGCTAACAGGTGGTTAAAAAATAGAAAGTGAATGTCTAAGTTGTTTTTCTTCTAATCAACATAAATGCCAAGAGCCAGTCAGACTGGAGTTTCACTAAATTACATATTTGCTTCGGTATTCAGTACAAATGCCAAAATCATCACAAGTCTCAGGGGGAAAGATTGCTTTTCAGCAGGCGACAATGCTTACTCCGGAGAATTCCTTCTTTTCCTCTTCCCTATGACCTCCATATTGCACACTGTGTTCTCCTCTCAATTTGTCTCAAGTAAACATGACATAAATAAAGACACAATGTGCAATTAACACAAGGAGAGTTAAAAAAAACAGACACCAAATGCATGAACAATAACTTATTAATGATCTTGGAAGAAAAATCACAATATCAATTGAACATTGTCATGTTCTATAGATCAAACACTGCCACCACAACCACACACATATTAATATACTGAAACCACATCCATAGTGCTGTGTTCTCTGGGGGTGACGATTTTGGAAAGATCAGAAGGTAGAGTGCCAATGGTAAGTGGCAGCACCTTTTATAAAAGATGTTCTGAAGCTTCTACCTTTCAACAAGTAAAGATAGAACAAAGGGAGCTGTTTAAGGATCAGAAAGCAGATGTTAAGCAGACAGTGAATCTGGTATCTTGATCTTCAATTTTCCAGCTTCCAGAGTAAGAATAAAATGTCTGCTGTAAAAGCCATTTAACTGATGGCATTTTGTTAGAGATGTTCAAATGGACTGAGATATGTTCAGATTAATAATAACTATCAAAACCATTCAATAACCACCCTAAGTACTGCTGAATTTCTCTATATCCTTACAGTTAGCAGAGACTCTCAGACATGGGGCAGAGCTGCCATTTGCTCTCCTTGTGCCCAGCCGCTCATGAGGCTCTGGGAGGCATGGCGGGTTTTAGCCCTGGCCTGTCACCCCAGCAGAGGCTCACAACAAGCCAGACGACCACCCCACCCCCTTCTCCATGGGGCTGACATTTTCCACATCCGGACTTCCCTCTCGTCACAACTCCACCCAGCAGACCAGACTATCACAGCCTGGATCATCGACACCCACCCTGCAGCAGTATTTTTTCAATCCTGCCCAGGTATGCCGAACCAGAGACTCTCAGACATGGGGCAGAGCTGCCATTTGCTCTCCTTGTGCCCAGCCACTCATGAGGCACTCGGGAGGCATGGTGGGTTCTAGCCCTGGCCTGTCACCCCGGCAGAGCCTTACAACAAACTAGATGACCCCCCCACAACTCCATGGGGGCCACCATTTTCCACATCCGGACTTCCCTCTTGTCACAACTCCACCCAGCAGACCAGACTATCACAGCCCGGCTTGCACAGCTGCTAGCACCACGCCGTTCATCAATAAATGCTTTATTTAGAGGTGACTACAAGGGTATGCCACCTGCACGGCAAGCCTGGCAAGCTGCTTGTGTTGTATTTGATATGCCAAATACTAGTAACATTTATATTAGGTCAAACCTAATATAATGGTTTGAGGCTCTTTATGTTCCTGGAGCAAGCGGATGCCTTTGGGTTCTACTAGCATGAGACAGGACATATGGAGATATTACTGGTGCCCGCTCTAGCAAATAGATGATGAACGGGAAGATAGTGATAGATAGTGATAGTGATAGCAGGGTTGTAGGCACAAAACTCTAGTGTGTTGCTAGAAATTTTATTTGGGGGAGATAAAAGAATGAATGAGATTCAAATGAAAATTTTCAGTAGTATATAACAGTGCATTCCAGCCTGGCTCAGTTTCCAAGAATATAAATCTGGCTAAAACATGTATTTTAGTAGTAGAGTCTAAATTACTTAAATCAGGATAGTGTCTACATAGAGTTATCATAGCACTGAACACTGAATAAAAGTTTCATTCATATATATATATATATATATATATATATATATATATATTCATATATATATATATTAGCCTGAGTTAAAGGTCTGTGATATATCCATAGAAGAAAACCTGTGGATGAATATATGTCATACGATAGAAGTTATGTTCAGATAAGGCTGCATATTAGTGTCCAGATTCTTAAAGATTTTTTTTGCTTGTTTGTTGGGTCACACCCGGAGATGATCAGGGGTTACTCCTGATTCTTAACTCAAGAATTACTTCTGACCGTGTTCAGTGAACCATATGAGATGCCAGGGATCGAACCCAGGTTGGCCATGTGCAAGGCAAACATCTATCTACTATACTAACACTCCAGGCCCTCTTAAGTATTTCTTTGTATTGTCTGATATTTATCAAGTGAGTATTCAATGCTATTGCATAAAATAAAATAAATCAGTTAAAGAAAATTTTACTGAAAATATGACCTAACTTATATTTGTCATACAGCAATATTGATCATTAAAAAATCTCACCCAAATATCTAGTCCTTGAAAAGTAATGAAGTACACATCTGCTGGTTTCTGATCATATTCATGCCTCCAATAAAAAACAAAGATGACGTTGGATTATTTTTCTGACACGACAAATGACAGTAGTCAGGTCTTACTACCTAGTCTAGGTTTAAGGATAACTCCTGCAGCCCTCAGGGGACCATATGTAATACCGGTTATATAGAGCAGGGAACGGGGGCAGGCTGCGTGAACGGTCATGGCCTGTAAAAACTATACTATTTCTCTGCTCACCCTCCCACCATCTTATACCTTTTTTAATTGCTAAGACTCGGAACACATAAAAAAAGTTTTTTATAAATATATATGTCAATTCTGTCATGGTGAATTGGAAATGAAAGGATTCAGTCTTTTTCTCTTTGGAATTAGTTGTGAGATGGATAATTTTCCAAACATGTTATTAAAGCCTCTTCAGGCAGTCAAAAATGGATTAATAGCAAAGGGCATATTGATTAAAATGTAATTTCTATGATTATAACTAAATTATGTTTTTGCCTACAATTGGGAAGTGTTCAGAGGCATTCTTTTGACAAATTATAGTGCACTTTGGAGTTTCACATAGAACTTGACTTCTCATGAATTACTTAGAAGAGAGATATGTGCATTAGAGCATTATGTAATCATTTTTAAAAAGTAAGATGCTGTATCAGATTGTAAAAATATTTTATTGTCACATTTTTTTCTAAGAGTCAATGCAAACATTTTTTTATTTTAAGTGGATCTGAGAATTTAAGACTTCAAAAAATGAATTCAAGGCTTAAGGGGCATGCAATACAACTGACTTTTATATAAATTCTTTAAGTCAAGAAGTAAAATTGACCATCTTTTGTTTCACTCTCTATATTCTATGTTTGCTTATAATTTTTTTAATGATTTAAAATAGAAATGGCATCCAGATACCTTAAGTAATAAGATCAGGTACAACTCTTTTTAAATTCATTGTGACAAATGCACATTTTCAGGATCAACAATTTGATAATTAAATTTCACAAATTAAAATATTATGACAGGGGGCCGGAGCGATAGCCCAGCGGGTAGGGCGTTTGCCTTGCACGCGGCCGGCCTGTGCCCGGCCCGGGTTCGATCCCGGCATCCCATATGGTCCCCGAGCACCGCCAGGAGTAATTCCTGAGTGCAGAGCCAGGAGTAACCCCTGAGCATCGCCGGGTGTGACCCAAAAAAAAAAAAAAAATATTATGACATCAATATTTTTTATTTTTATCTATCACAAAAATTGGAAACGTTTTGGAATTAATGTATGCTGTACAATTATGAGGATCTCTATTTATTCTCAACTTTAGAGTAGAAAAGTTTAAAATTGAATTGCATTATCTTAATATAAGTGAAATTTTCTACCTAACACTATAGAAGTATGTGCACGTCAAAGAATGTTGTTATAATTGAAGTTACAACACTTTTTAATTTTTGTCTATGCTTAAGAGCAACACCCAGCAATGCTCAGGGTCTACTCCTAGTTTTGCATTCAGGAATCTCTCCTGGCAGAACTCAGGGGACTAAAGCTGTTGTAATTTTTAAAAATATGCCAATTTTTAATATGTGTCTACATGTTTTGGTACGGACCATAAAAGTCATTAAGTTAGAAGGTGAGAAATAGTTCAGACTAAATGATTATCAACAAAATCCATATAGATCTTCCTAAACTACTATTGCTTATAAAATTTCAAAATGCTATTGCTCTGTGAACCACATTTTTCAGATTCTAAACACAACTTTAATATCACTATTTTTCTATCAACCATCATCAATTGGTTTAATATCAGTCTCCACTGTAGTGATTAATCGGAATATGCATGAGACAAGAATAATTCTCATTTTAAGTCCATACTTGTTTGAGACTTTTTCACTGAAAAGAAAAATTTCACTAGATGCACATTATTTTAAAAAAAAAATAAATTCTTTTCAGATAAATTTGTAACTAATGTAGATAGAAAAGGTAATTAAAGAATAAATGATTTGGCCAACAAAACATCAAATTAGGCTTGTCTACTGATAGCAATGTCTCCTAATGGACTAAACAGTGTTATGGAGGAGAAGAAGGTAAAGCGTGGGGGCTGGAGGCGATAGCCCAGCGGGTAGAGCATTTGCCTTGCACGCGGCCTGCCCATGCCGGCCCGGGTTCGATCCCGGCATCCCATATGGTCCCCCGAGCACTGACAGGAGTAATTCCTGAGTGCAGAGCCGGGGTAACCCCTGAGCATTGCCGGGTGTGACCCAAAAAAGCAAAAAAAAAAAAGAAAGGTAAAACATAAAACTAATTTGCAAATTTCTGTTCTTAGTATCCTTAGAAAACAGAGTCCTGGAAGTGTTTCAGAAGTCGATCAAGGGCAAATATACCAATTGGACGACTAATTCATCTGATGTTTAGAAATAGACTTATTAAAATTTTTAAGAAATTCTTTTAGAATAGCAAAAAAATCATGGTATGTTAAAGTAAGACAAAATAATTCCAAAGTTTATTTCCTGGTTCTTAAAAAAATTCATAGAAATTTTCTATCTTCTCTTTACAAACACTTAGTTTTACGAACTCCTTAAAGAAGCTTTACTGGTTTTTTTTTGTTTGTTGTTGTTTCTGGGCCATTCAGTGTGATGCTGGGGGCTATTCCTGCTTAGTGCTTTGGAGTCACTCCTGGCAACACTCAGGGGTCCATCCAGTGCTGGGATAGAACCAGGTCCCCTTCACCAAGGTATAAACTGTCCTGAAAAACAATGACAACAGCAGTACAAACAGCTGACAAGAAGAAAAACTTCCTGTGCTAAGGGATCAAGTAACAGAGAGAACACATTTTGATTGGTTATCTCAGTCAAAGTAACTTAAACAGAGACAAAGACAAAACATTAGCCCTCAGGTTGAGTAGGAAGTGGAAGGTTAGTTAAACTCCTGTCATTTTTGAGTTCTTCCTGTTGGGGATTAATATCAGGCACTAGAAATGCACTATCTGACAAATAAAATAAGCCCTTGATATTGTGAATTGATTATGGATGAGCAAATCATATTGGCAACCATTTAAAGCAATTTGAACGTATATAAGAAGGTTACGTGAAAATCTAATTAAGAGAATAGTCTAATAAAGAGACTTGTTCAGTCTTGGTTTAGGTGATTTAATTCTTTCAGAATTGAATTATATGGGAGAGACCTTGAAAACAGACAAGTGACAGTGCAAATCACAGAAGAACTGCTGATTTACTCAAGTTAACGGAACACTAAATTCTAAATACGCATGTTTGTGCATTTTTACTGATGCACATCTAAATCTGTTACAAATCAATATAACTTCAACAATATCATAAAAAGTAAGATCACTTGATCACTTGATCAATTTGCTCGAGTGGGCACCAGTAACATTTCCATTTGACCCTATCATGTGCCAATGTAGCCCAATGGCATCTGGTTGATCCAGGACAAATATAATTATAAAAGTTGTAAAGCATATTGATTAAAAGCTAATATACAGAATTGTTCTGGAACAGAAGAAATTAATTACCAACTAATATGAGTCATGTAAACAACTATGGGACAAAAACTCAGTGATGTGCAAGCTAGAGCATCTCATGTCTCCTGGCAATCAGAAGTTCATTTCTTCTGTAACTGAGGTTGTATGTATGAGGATTTGAGTGATTAAAGAGCAGCTTGAATAATCAGGAAGGGGCTAAATATTTCAATTGGCCAAATTATATTCAGACAGGGAATGGCAGTGTGAGAATCATAAATGTATAATACATAAGTAAATAGGCATGCACCATGCCTGCATGGAACATTTGGTCTAGTGAAAGATACATGCTTAATTCAATAACTGCAAGAATCTTTTTGTGTCACATCAGACAGTGCTCAGTGGTTACTCCTGGCTCTGCTCTCAGGAATTACTCCTTGCAGTACTCAGGGTACCATATGGGATGCTGATGAGCAAACCAGAGGTGACAGGGTGCAAGGTAAAGGTCCTACCCACTGTACTATCACTCTAGACCAACTGCAAAAATCTCTCAATTTGATAACTGCCCTAGTATCACAGAATATAAATTTAATAGAGAGCTAGAGAATTAAGAAGACCCTGTAATAAAAGGCTGCACTTAGAATTATGGAGGCAAGTACAAATTAGGGGTCAAAATGATGAAGACAAAAGAAAGGCAATCCCAGAGAAAGTTTAGCACTAACATACACAGCAGCACAGAAAGCAGAATTTGGCAAGTTAAATAGAAGTTGAGCAGTTTTGAGAGGCAAAGTAGTTTCTGGGAAAATGGAGCATGTGTGCTTAGAAGAGAAACAGAAACTTGTCCTGTGGATGGAAAAACCCCAAACACTCAGTTGCATTAGCCACATTCCCTTGCACATGGCCAACCAAAGGTATTTTATGTCAAAAATGAGAGCATTGTTCTTCCCAGTTTTTTTTTTGGCAGGGGGAGGGAGCAGAGTCTTTAATGTTGTACTCACATACATTCAGTGTATCAGAAAGTCCCGCTTACTTGGCTCCACTCTCATTGGATGATCATGCAAACTTGCAACACAGAGAACCATTTCTAGAAAAGACACAAAATTAAAATGTGACATTACATATAAGGAAACTTGAAAATAACTCAAGTAAATGTATTTGAAATTAACATCTACACAATGGAATAATCTACAGAGTGAAATTTATATATGCAAATGTATATATTTATATATACATGTTGGGATATTTTATATATTTATAAATATAGTAAAATTATATAATTATAAATATAAGTATATGTATAGAAATATATTTTATAGTTATATATTTTATAGTATATCATGCTTGAAACTCTCCTAGAATATACATGGAAACTATCTTAACATTTTTTATATTGATCTTGGATGAATGTTTCATTGTATCATTTTTGTCTACTCGATAATTAAATTTCCATAAAGAAAAAATGGAGGGTCTACTGTTGTTTACCCTTCTTAATTCTTTTTTACAATCTTAATCAAATAATTTTTTCCTCATTCCTGAACATGCCCTGCATTTTCATGTCAGTTTGTGATTGCTTGTGCTATCTTATCTGCCTGAAATGTCATTAGCCGTAAATACCATTTCCATTTCCCAACCAACAACTCGTAGTTATTGTTTAATACCCAGCTCAAATATGACCTTTTTTCTCACTGATGCCCACTAACAAAATTAATCTCCACTTCATCAATATTCTCAAAGACTGTTTCCTGTCATTATTATGAGATTTATAACTAGTGGTTTTTTCTTAAATCAAGGCCTTTAAGCATAGAAGGCAAGAAGAATATTTTATTTGAAAGGCTTTTTCTGTTTAATCATGATCTGCCAATGCAGATAATGGATATTCAAACTTAGTATAACAATTATTAGACATTCTAGCTCAGAGTGAATTAACATTTTGTAAGACTGTAGTTAGGATTTTACATTATGTCATTGTCAATTGATATTTATTTTCACTTATAAATACATTATGGCTTGCTTTTCAGAAAATCCTTCTTTTCAATTTGCCTCCCCAAATTCACTATATTGTGTCTATGTTGACATTTTCTCTTCATTTCCACCAGACTTTTAATAATGCAAACATGATAACATACATCTTTAATATCTATTTGTTAAAGCAATTCTCCTTACGGTTTACCTTAGTTATAATTTTTTACATATCAATGGGATTGTCATTTCTCTAGTATTTCCATATTAATAAACTGGTTGTCAAATTCACTTTTATTATTGGAAGAAATTTTATTATTATATGCAGTACTGAGCTACCCAACCACTTCAGTTTTCTCTACTTTCAATTTATCTCAGATTAGAAAAGCTATGTATTATCATTTTCCATTCTATAAATATTGGGAAATAATTGAGTCTAGTATTTTAACCATAACTCCGATAAATATATTAACAAATTCCATTAGTGCTAATGTCAAACATATCCAAATTATGTCTGAAGTATATTGAATGTAAAATGGATCCACCAAAAAATAAGGTGAATTCCTGTTTCATCTTATCTTCTTGTTCATTCTAAAAATAACAATAATTATTCTTTTAAAGGGTTAGTAAGATTTTGTCTTTTGTCAGCATGCTTTTGGTAGTTTTCATTTCATTCTAATGTAGTTCAAAACCATCAAAAGTCAAAATCCTCGGTGATTTGGTCCCATGCTGACTCTCAGAACCATATACCTATCACCATGCTAGCAGTACCATGGATTGCCAACGGTTGCTCAAAATTTTTCAGATGTATTCCAAAATGTGTGGGTCAGTAAGCATTCTCATCAACAATGTGTATGTACAGAGAGAGAGAGCGAGAGAGACAGAGACAGAGACAGAGAGACAGAGACAGATCCAGAGAGAGACAGAGAGAAAGAGAGACAGAGGGGTATCTGCCATAAGGCAGGTTGGTGGGCCGTGGGAGAGAAACAGGTCCCACTGGTGCTGGGAAATAAGCACTGGTGGAGGGTTAGATGTTGGAACACTGCATGACTGAAACCCAATCATGAACAGCTTTGCAATGTTTTTCATTGCCTTAGAAATGTATCTTTCATGCTTTCACTTTTAGGCTTGGTTGCTCCTGGACTTCAAACCTCTAAAATGCTTTTATGCTCATCTAGCCAGACTGCTTTCTCTGTGTCTTTACTTAAGTGTGTTCAGTCATGAAGACTCTCCTGTCTTGCTTAAAATTAGATAAAACCTACCCCCTGGCACTAAACAGTCACAATATCTCCTTAATTTTTCTTCAAAATATTTACACCAATCATAATATTTCACATACAGATTTTGTTTTTGAGTATTCCTCTCTTCCCATTAAATGCATAACTTGAATGAGTCCTTGGTTGTGTGCATTACTATAATTCCTGTACATATGCCTTATATATGGTGCAGACTTAGATATACATTTAAAAATATTACTTTTAAGAATCTGGTTTGGGGATTTATCCAGTGGTTATTCTTAATTCTGTACTCATATGGGGATCGTTTGTGATACCAGGGATTAAACCTGGGTCAGACAGATGTAAATAAAGATCCTTAACCTTAACCACTGTATCATCGCTATGACCCCTGAATACTGTTCTTTTGATGTAAGAAAAACCTAATTCTAGTTCATCTCTGGATGCTTGGACTATGTTGTTTCATTCTTACTGACTCTCATAATCTTAAATATAAAATTAGTACAGTGATCTTATCAGTCACTTTCTAAAAAGAAGCTCTATAAAAACACTTGACAATCAGTAGAAGTGTTATTGCAAGGTATTAATATTATGAAATGTACTAAATAATGCATAATGACTTTAATACAAACCAGAGAGAAATAATTCTGATATAAATGTCTATTATATTTACATATATAGTTCAATTATAATTAACAATTTCAAAGACCTGACTTAGCTCATGATAACTTCTATTGAAGTGTATAGCAAAATTATATAACCTGAATTTTAAATGGGTAATTTTTTGCTTTAACTATTAGCATTATCTCAAAGTAGCCTATTTACGTAATTTTAGAGCCAAAACGTCACATCTTACCAATATCAATAACATTAGCAATATTAAGAGGTTTAAACAAGTATACCACACCAAATACTACTCTAAGTGATGACATTGTGCCATTTAATTTTCTCTGATTTTGTTTTTGTTCTGATATTTTGGCCACTCCTGACAGTGCTCAGGTATTACTACCGATTCTACATTCAGAAATCACTCCTGGCAGACTCAGTGGACAGCGTGGAATGCAATGTATCTTACCCAGGTCAGCTGTGTGCAAGGCAAATGCCCTACCCACTGTACTATCTCTTTAGCCCATGTGTTATTTGATTTTCAGAAAAAGTTTGTAAGTTATAACTTTAAAAAATCTCCACCTAAAATGTAATAACAGGGACACAAATACAATGTAATAGGAGTCAAGATGTAACACTAGTCATGGTGAGCCTAAGGTAGCAATCTAGGTATCTTTGAAATAGAAAACGAATTATATTTATTATGTGTTTGTTTGTTTATTCATGGTTTATGGGCCTTCCTGGTGTTGCTCAGGGATTACTCCTGGCTCTGCATTAAGGAATTATTCCTAGAGGTGCTTAGGGATCCCTATAGGCTGCCAGGGATTGAACCTGTGTTGGCCAAGAGCAAGGGAAGTGGCCTACCCACTGTACTATCTCTCCAACCTGAACAATAACATATTCATTCATAATTTTCAGTTTTGTTGAGGTCTGTTTGACATATAGTTCATAAATTTGATATAAATGTGCACACAAGAAAATAATTAACGACAGTTTATTTCTCGTTTGTCATCATACATAGACTCATTGTTTTCTGTGCTATGAGAACTTTTTTTTTTTTTTTTCTTTTGGGTCACACCCGGCAATGCTCAGGGGCTACTCCTGGCTCTGCACTCAGGAATTACTCTTAGCGGTGCTCGGG